>BLKR01003131.1:0-159822 GCA_011170035.1 Teleogryllus occipitalis
TAACGCAGAAAAGAATATGAATTCTTTCTTAATGATAACCTATTTTCAAAAATATCGTGTCATAAAAAATAACGAAGTAACATCAAAAGATTTATATCACGGAGGTAAAGTTTTTGACTGGAAAAATTAGGCATTTTAGTTTTGATTTTTTCCTCCCAAATATTGTTACATTCTGAGTGTTTGCTATATGGTCATTATAATAGAATATATTTCCTATCATTTGACATTTTCTTGTTAATTTTGGACATAAATAAATAACAACTCTTAAAGTGTAATACATTAACCCCAATTTTCTACTGTATAATATTAGCCCCGACTGATCTTTATAACATTGTCGAAAAACAATATGAACGCTAGAGATTTTTGTTTAATGAAATCTCTTTTTTAAAAATAGATCTTGTATTAAGATAAATTGAACACCCTGTTTTCTTTTTTAAAAACTGCAAATGCTTCACTTTCTTTTCACATCGGAAAGGAGGTAGTCTTGTCGTGTACCTGGTGGTGAGGGGGAACCGTGTGAGGTGAGTTAACTTTAAAGACCCGAGTTCGAATCCCGACGAGTAGAAAATATTTTCTGGAGCAGTAGGTGTTTTCCCCCCTTTTTGCAGGTTCACATAGTCCGTATTGAATATTGCATAGCAATTAGGAACAATACGTGAAAATATATGCTGTTGAGGCAACACTTGTTTTGAACATAAAACACTTTATAAATAGTATGTATAGTAAGATAAACTTTATTTAGGTGAGTAAACTTAGACCATTCACTTTGATTCTCTAAATTAAAACTTGACGTAA
Organism: Teleogryllus occipitalis; assembly: GCA_011170035.1. Classification (NCBI taxonomy): domain Eukaryota; kingdom Metazoa; phylum Arthropoda; class Insecta; order Orthoptera; family Gryllidae; genus Teleogryllus; species Teleogryllus occipitalis. The sequence goes on from BLKR01003131.1 coordinate 796, forward strand.
CTGAGAACAGTGTCGTCATAAGAGTTACTATGATACATATATCCTTTATTTTTAGAATCTTAGGCCCCGAAACGCGCCTCAAATTAATTATTAATATAATAGCAATAGCTATTTATACATAATATAATTTCATAATTATTTCCAAAGAACCGGAACGCCGTTCCGTCGCGTACCAACAGAAATCAAGCCTTTTATATACAGGATATTCAGGGGAGAAATGTCGAATCTTCGAAAAATAGCTGTTTAGACATTTTTAAGCTTATTTTGTCTAATAAACTACGCGGATATTCCAAATGGCTAATCCGCAATAAACATTCAAAAGTTGGTTTGGATATATGTTTTCTAGGCAACTATTTGCGTTGTAGAAGCATATAAACACTTCATTAATATCTAAATTGTTTATGATTAACAAAATAAATGAATACATTTGATCAGAAAGAAAAATTAACCTAGAAATAAAAAGCACCCAATTTTCACAGTTCGACTGCTTTTTTATTTCTCGGTTAATTTTTTTCTGAACTAATATATTAATTTATATTGTTAATAATAAAGATGTTACGTGTTTCTGGTCTGTTTACATGATTCTAGAATGCAAATTTTTGCGTAGAAATCATATTTTCAAACCAAAATTTGCGTGTTTATTGCAGCTCAGCCATTCAAAATATCTATGTATTTTATTAGACAAAGTATGATTAAAATTGTTTAAACAGCTTTTTTCAAACTTTCGACGTTTCCTTCCCCGATACTCTGTATATCCATGCTTCTTTAAAACCAAAAACAATAATTTGCGTACTGTTAACTAATTAATTAAACTCATGGCAGTAGAACTGTTAACATAAGTACTGTCACACATCTTTCGCAGGATAAGGAGTAAAATTTAAAGAAAAATTATAGTTCACATGAGTTTTGACAAATTACGTCTTACTTTCTATGGTATTTAAATAGTAACATTATATTACAATATTCAATTAGTTAACAATTTCGGCTAAAGAGTCTTGTTTGATAATTCTCCAATTTCGTATTGTAATAAGATATCTTATGATACTAATGTCGTAAATAACTATTTGACAACTATTATGTTTAGTGTATGTGTCTAGCAGGTTTCGTATTATTCTGAGAAACTGGATCATCCGAATCACGTTTACTACGTTATTCACAGAGGAGCACATGAATCTCAAAAAAGTATTTAATAATATAATCCTTGCTGAGGAATCAACGTTATATTGATGATTTTAATTTTGAAAATTTTCATTAGTTTGGATGTTTAAATATAGGTATCATGTGTAATTACATGTCTGTTAAACACGATAGCATTATATGAAGCAAGAAACATTGTTTTTCATTTGATCATTCAACTTCATCAATCACTCAAAATTACTTTAATTTTCTCTGCTTATCAGTTTTTAATCTCAGATCTTCGATGAAGACATGAATCAAATAACATCGTAGATATTTGAGTGTTTTAAAAATAATAACGTGAATAAATGCTTATATTTATTGAATTGGTTTTATAATAACCTGTAAAAACACGGATTTTCTGTTGGTTTTGGGGATGTTGAAAACATTCAAATAGTAAAGGCAATGTTAAGCTGGTGACCTTTAACATTGTTTATTTGATATTTTTCTTAGGGATAGTTTATAATGGTTAAACGTTTTCAAAGAGTGCACAATAGATACCTCGAATAGCCCGTTTCCGTTTAATAAACCGCTACGTTCTCCCTGTACAGATGGTCGTGCAAAATTCAAGGTTTTGATAGATTCGTAGAATGGCGGCCAACAAACCACCTTCAAACTCTGACGATACTGAAATGTAGTCTGTGTTGGGAAGGTCATATCACTTGACCACCACTGTAAACAAACGCTAAATCTCTTTGAATTGTTATAACATCTGTTTTGCTTTCTTTTAGTGATATCAACTCGTTTTACCAAATACGTGATTTTGTTATATTTTTACACGCTACAATTATTTAATTTTACAAGTATTTATTTTCAAGCATTTAGGAATTCATGAAATTTCATTGAAAAGTTCGCCAATCTAAAAACCTTTTAAATGTATATTAAATATATTAATGTTGTTTAAAAATATGTATTAACAATGCGTAGATTTAGCACATAAAGCTCTGATTTGAATATTATACAATGAAATCATCAAATTAACAGTTTTAGAAAGGAATGATAAATTGAATTGAAAATATTAACTTAAAGTTTATATACGTTTATGTAGAAATTTCTATACTTGTGTAAGTATTGTCATGTGTGATTCTACTCATGTGATCTTTCAAAACAGAAAATTGAATATTTCTGTATTTGAAAACCTTAACACTACAATCATCCAATCCAGTGCAGTTTATAGCAAACAGCTAAGCAATATGTTTCCCTATTTTGTAATGGTAATGGTTAAACAAGAGGAACAAATAGTTTCTGACTCTCGGTGTTAACAGGGGACTTAAAAAAAATTAATAATACAGTTATTCGGTTGCTCAACATCCCTTTGATAGAAAAACAGAAACAATTGTTTGGGCGCAATGCACCTTGAAAAATATTTTTTTATAATAAATTTCTTTCCTATTTGATAAATATATCGACTTGCAAATTGTAGGACGTAAAAGAGAATATAAAAACCAAATAAAAGTTATGCTCATACTCGCCGTAAAAATACGAATTTAGCATAATGAAATTGGCCACAGAATTTGTTTACAAGCAAGTGCATTTTAAGCGTATGTGGCAGGCAAAAGCGCGGCATTGGAGAACTGTTTTTTCAGTATGCCCTTCCCACGCTATTCTGCTAGCGCGAATGAATTAAGCGCAAACAAATGGGGTCTACTAAGATATTAATTTCTTATAAACAATTACATATATCTCGAGAACGAGATATAATAGCACCGAACGGATTCCGGAATTTTGCATCACATTTAAACGCCATTCAGATTGGACAATAAAAAAATTTGCAACAATTGCAAATTTATAAACAATTTCCAAATTTTGCAAATCTAAAGGGGGGAGAGTCTCCCGATGTCCCAGAACCAAAAACAGCGAATTAACAATTTTGCAACAATTTATAATTTTATAAACAAATTCGAAATATGCGTTAGAACGGCCGGGAAAGCTCAGCAAATTGTGCCTGAAATGAATATCTCAAAATAGCAGTTTGTCAGGAGTGACAAATCGATTACTAAAAGTTAGAATAATTGTTGCTAAAATGATAAATATTTACTGGTCTATAGACAATCATTCTGGACGGAAAACCCCGCTTAGAAATATTTTTTTCGTCGTGGCGTACGCGCAGGCAAACTATTTCCTTCGGCAGGGAAATATGACGATATTTCCGTCTCGTACGTAAACGAACTAGCCCCCTCCCCCTGAGACAGCGATCTTTCTGCCCCTTGGGATGTTGCACCAATCACAGACAACTGTGGTTCTACCTGCTAGCGATTGGTCAACGCGTCCCTCCCCCTGCCCTCCCCCAGGCCGAGGGGTGTCCAAGTTTGTCGGCGCGGTGTGGAAGATAGAATTTTGAACGACAATTTTTCTGAGGGAGAGGGTACGTATGTAGGACGGAATATGAAAATCCACCCCAAGCGTCAGGTACGTATGTAGAACGGAATATGAAAATCCACCCCAAGCGTCAGGTACGTATGTAGGACGGAATATGAAAATCCACCCCAAGCGTCAGGTACGTATGTAGGACGGAATATGAAAATCCACCCCAAGCGTCAGGTACGTATGTAGGACGGAATCAGCTTCTCGAATAGGAGACGGACAACGGAGATGCTTTCACTAACGCATACAAAGACCGGATTCGACATAAATATAACACTTGAACTGAAAGAGGTCATTCAGTTTTGGAATACTAATTGTAAATTTGGAATATTAACAGTACATTCCGACTGGGACGGTGCCCCGCTGGTGGGAGAGACCTGGTTAGGGGGAAGCCCCACTAGCCGACGGTAGGTCGGCGCCGGATCTCGCCATCCAGCGAGCCATCTCCCGAGAAGAAAACATGCACTACACTAACGGTACTAATGACCAAAGTAGTTCACGCGCCCGGAAACACGAAAAAAATCAATCAATCAGTCAATCAAAGTACATTCCAGTGATATTAATACTTCGTTAGTGTTTGAAGGTACACAAAACTACACAATATACAATACAAAAAAATTTAGTGATAACTATAGTTCTAGTGTGACAACCCTCGAGTACATAAGCATGAGGCATTTCCGAAAAGCAAGTACCGAAAACCGTCAACGGAAAACACAGTAATGACATTTTTTGCTATAGTTTCAGTCATACACCGCCAGTATTCTGCCATGCGGTATGGCGACATAACACGCCATTATTGAGGTTATGTGTCATAGTCAAAATTAACTTAAAATTGTATTTCAATGTCTGCCGTGAAACATTAATATCAGGAAGTCATTCTCAGTTCATCTTGGCGTCATCATCAAAACACTATCCTGCCAGAAACGTTTTCAGCTGCAAAAAGAGCCGTTCGGTTAAAAGGCTACGTGATGTCAAAACTTTAACGAGGATCGCCGAAAATCTCCCACTTGAATTGATATAGAAAAGTTAGCAATCACTGCTAGCACCCCATCTAACTAAACTGTCAATCATACTGTTTGGTCCTTGGCTATATCAGGACGTAACATTTTTTATCTTAGGCGGTCATATACACAATGCTGTTTTTTTTATTGAAGCTCGCATCCACATCTAGGTAATGATCTAGATGACCACTATTGGAGTTAACGGTGTGGTAACTATGAAGATGAAACGATCTGGTGATGATAAGGGGTGAAAGGACGAACACAAATACAACCATGTCCGAGGTGGGACTCGAATCCGCGACCCTTCAGTCTGAGATGGCTACGACACCACTGCCTCAGCGATCTTGGCCACCGGATCTGGAATGCTGCTTTTATAAACCTAAAACGAGTATATTTTTGGCAAAAACAAGTATAGAAAAACAAGTAAACAAAAACAAGTATATTTTTAAGAAATGGCTCCTCTGAATACCCAACTGTTTCGCATGGGTGAAGAAGAATTTTCAAATAAAAGAATTAAATTATCAAATTATAGTCTAAAGTTTATTAATAAACACACACACACACACACACACACACACACACACACACACACATATATATATATATATATTTAATAGGTAATTATTACAGGCAAATTAAAAATCTTGATGCAATGTGGCTAGGCCGAAGGCCTTTAAGCCATTACAATACCTACATTCTACAGCGTTCTAACCTTTCGAATTCTGGTATTCACCCCAAATGGTCTCTCCTTCGCATCAAAGCCGCGGAAAAGAGACCATAAGGTACGGCTGAGGAAAAAACCCCTGAAGGGGGAAAAACCTGCCGTCAGAAGCCGAGTACATGCTAATCTATCCGGTTTTTAAACCATTTATTTATTTGGCGCGGGCGTCAGGCATTCTCCTTCCAGTGTTTGGCCTCCTCCGCACCTGAAAACAAACAGCGCCACAGAAAATCGTCCGCACCAACGCCTCTGCCCTAACATTTCCGATTCCTACTTCCCTTCGCCTCCTAATGTGTTTAATTTTAACCGTTTCCTTTTATTTTATTTTAATTTAATTTACTTTTAATTTATTTAACTTATTTTAATTAATTTAATTTAAATTTATTTAACTTATTTTAATTAAATTAATTTAAATTTATTTAACTTATTTTAATTAAATTAATTTAAATTTATTTAACTTATTTTAATTATTTTAAGTTAATTTATTTATTTTTATTGACTTATTTATCTACTTATACTTAGCAATTGACTACAACTTATAACTTTTTTTTGTACTGTTTACTAACCTAACATAACTTACTGACTAACTTAATTATTGTTAGTTTATTGATTTATTATTTATTTCTCTCCAGTCTAGGCTCTGCTCGTACTAACCAGTGCTGTTTTCCCACTCCCTAATTTCAGTTTCTCTAATGGTCCGAACCTTTCCTAGAAATGTTCCTAATTCTTTCATAAAGTTGGATCTTTTATCACCTAGAATGTTTTGGGCGAGCGCTACGTTCCTATGTTGGAAGTAGTAATTTCCCATTCCCATCCATTTTCCTCTCCAAGTTTCGGTCGCATTGCAAATTAAAAGGATGTGGATCCAGTCTTCCCTATCACCGCAAAGCACACAGATGCCATTACCATTAGAGTCCTTTAATCTACGTTGCATCCACCCCCGACCCTGAACCAAGCGTATCCCCCTCTTGCGTCCTTTCGCAGTGTGTTTACGTAACGTTCGCAACCCCATAACGGACTCGCGTGAATTTGCGCAACTAGCGAACGTTTTTCGGCCGTTGCTGCCAGGATCTCTTGCCTTTTAATATCCGCAAGTCTACCCGAAATTAGCCGTTCTATCTCACGTGTTCCCCTATCTCCCACCATCTCCGGAGAAACGTCTCCCAGACCTGCACGTCCCAGTAGCAGTTTAATTTTATACGACCAGTGGCGTTGGTTGCTTCCCTGTAACTGCACTCGAAAACATCTATGTATAAGTGTGTCAGACTGTTCACCTGCTAATTTAATCCAAAGTTTAATGGGTTTCATTTTAAAATCTTTCCAAATTCCTACACTACCGACCTCTCTTAGGACTCCGGCATTTGCTGCGAATCTAGAGACTCCGAGAATTAATTTTAAATAATCTGTTTCGACGCTTTGTAGTCGATCTATCCTATCCACTCCCCAAATTTCTGCCCCATAATTCATTGCTGGGAGAACTAGCGATTTAAACATTGTATCGCACACCTTTAAAGACAATTCCGGAACCCTGCGCACTGCGCAAACCATTTCTTTGAGCGCAATTCTTCCTTTACTGTGCGCCGCCACTATGTGATTATTATATATATATATATATATATATATATATATATATATATATATATATATATATATATATGTTTATATAACCACATTTTTACACATACATTCCAAGATCTAAGAGTCATAACAAGTTCAATTCATGAACGTGCTATTATGCGAAATGACCGCACAGGTTCCGCGAATTCCTTATAATCACGAATCCAGATATACGATCCTAAAATAACATAATTCACCTTTCGAATACGGCGGCAGTAATGAAGAGAAATACCATTCAGGTATCCTGCAAATGGCGGAGGTCGCGACGGACATCAGCTTGTAACTCGCACGAGCCCCTACATTCACGTGTGTGCAATAGGAGGTCTCCGTGTTGGATTAATTCCCTCAAATGCATCGGCGCGAAGCGGGACGGGACAGGGCGGGGCGGAGCTGGGCGGGGCGGGGCGGGGAAGGGCGGGGCAGAGCGGGGCGGAACGCGGTCGGCCGGGGTCAGGGCGGGTCGGGTCGGGGCGGGTCGGGGCAGGGCAGGGCGGGAGCGGGGCGAGGCAGGTCGGGGCGGGGCGGGGCGGGGCGAGCGGGGCGGGGGCGGGGCGGGGCGGGGCGGTTCGGGGCGGGTCGGGTCGTGGCGGGTCGGGTCGTGGCGGGGCGGGGCGGGGTTGGGCGGGTCGGGTCGGGGCGGGGCAGGTCGGGGCGGGGCGCGGCGGCGGGGGGCGGCGCAGGGAGGGGCGGAGCGGCGGGGGCGGTGCGGGGCGAGGCGGTGCGGGGCGAGGCGGTGCGGGGCGAGGCGGTGCGGGGCGAGGCGGTGCGGGCGTGGCGGTGCGTGGCGGTGCGGTGCGGTGCGGGGCGGGACGGGGCGCTGAGGGAGGTGGTGGCAGTGGCAATGGCGATGGAGGACGCGGCTCTTCTTGGAAGGGTCGGGCCGCTTTGATGCGCCATCTAAAAGCAATCAACGGCTGAAAGGCGCGGGGCCACGCCCGCCGTGCAGGTGCGTCGCTTTGTGCCGGCACGAGAGAGAGAGAGGGAGGGAGAGAGAGGGGGGGATAGAGATAGAGAGGCTATGTACGGTAGGCTGAGCCACTCTGCTGCGTGGAATGACGCGCTGCGACGGGGGAAACGAGGTGTTGGAGGGAAAAGCAAAAGAGCAGTGAAAGTGAAGGGAACGGAGGGCGGTTAGGTCAGAGCAGTTGGGGAAGTCGGTGACGTAGGAGAAAACAATGTGGATGATGAAGGGAGTAGAGTCGCGAACGACATTGAAGTTGCTCAGAGTGGTGAGAAAGAAGCGATGAGAGTGACGAGACCGGAGGGCGAAGTTGAGTGGAAGGAAAAGGCAAAAGGACACCACGGATGTGAGAAAAGGATGGAAGCAATGGTGGGGTGGTTTCGACGGCAATGTTTGCGTGAGTTGAGAGCTACCATCGCGGTGAGTGTAGGGACAAGGGAGATGGAATAGCTGAGGGAGGTGGGGATGTCGAGAGCGTTGGGATTGGTGAGGTCGATAGGGATGGCGATGGTGGGTGTGGTACTGTTGGGGTTGATGGTTTGATTGATAGTGATATACTAGTGACTTCTAGAGTCATTAGTCCTGTACGTGTAGTGCACGTTTTTCTCAGGAGGTGGCCGTAGTCTTTCTCTGCTGGATGAAGAAATCCGATGCCGACCTACTGTCGGTTAACGGGGTTTTCTCTAACCAGGTATCTCCCATCAGAAGCGCACCCACTTAGTCGGGCCAAGGTCTAAGCTCCCGGCCGGTCTCCCAGAATGTGTGATAGTGTAGTGCATGTTACTGTGTGTGTGTGTATGGAAGGGGAGCGGATAGGACAAGGAAGAGAAAGGAAAGATCGCGCGCGGTCCGTGGACCGTTTGTTAGGGTACTGTTCCGGCATTCGCCTGGTGTTGAACGGAGAAACCAGGGAAAACTACCAGTCAGAGGTCGCTAAAATTCTCCTCCAAACAGCGACTGAATTCGACCTAGCTGAGAAGCTAGTGTCAAAAATTCTGCCACCGTCGGGACTCAAACTTAGGACCTCCCGGTTTAATAGTGCTGCAGTGACAACAGTTGATGCCCTGAGCCATCTCTCCCGGTTTAATAGTGCTGGAGAGTACCGCGAGGTTGAAGATAGATATATGACATTCCGGTAGGAGCAGCAAGAGTGTTAAACGTTTGGCGAGGATGGTGGGGTCAGTGGAGACGGCGCGAGTGAGAAGGACAACGATGAAGCATCTTGAAAGGGCGTCGAAAGGCGCTGGGTGTGAAGTTAAAGGGCTAGCGTAGGAGCGGGGGACGGGCGAGGCGCGGGCGTCGAGGAGAGGGCGGATTCTAGCATTTTGTAAAGGCGGCGGCGGATGATGGTGTAAGAGATGCGAAAGGATGGTGTAAGAGATGCGAAAGGATGGTGTAAGAGATGCGAAAGGATGGTGTAAGAGATGCGAAAGGATGGTGTAAGAGATGCGAAAGGATGGTGTAAGAGATGCGAAAGGATGGTGTAAGAGATGCGAGAGGATGGTGTAAGAGATGCGAAAGGATGGTGTAAGAGATGCGAAAGGATGGTGTAAGAGATGCGAAAGGATGGTGTAAGAGATGCGAAAGGATGGTGTAAGAGATGAGAAAGGATGGTGTAAGAGATGCGAAAGGATGGTGTAAGAGATGCGAAAGGATGGTGTAAGAGATGCGAAAGGATGGTGTAAGAGATGCGAAAGGATGGTGTAAGAGATGCGAAAGGATGGTGTAAGAGATGCGAAAGGATGGTGTAAGAGATGCGAAAGGATGGTGTAAGAGATGCGAAAGGATGGTGTAAGAGATGCGAAAGGATGGTGTAAGAGATGCGAGAGGATGGTGTAAGAGATGCGAAAGGATGGTGTAAGAGATGCGAAAGGATGGTGTAAGAGATGCGAAAGGATGGTGTAAGAGATGCGAAAGGATGGTGTAAGAGATGCGAAAGGATGGTGTAAGAGATGCGAAAGGATGGTGTAAGAGATGCGAGAGGATGGTGTAAGAGATGCGAAAGGATGGTGTAAGAGATGCGAAAGGATGGTGTAAGAGATGCGAAAGGATGGTGTAAGAGATGCGAAAGGATGGTGTAAGAGATGAGAAAGGATGGTGTAAGAGATGCGAAAGGATGGTGTAAGAGATGCGAAAGGATGGTGTAAGAGATGCGAAAGGATGGTGTAAGAGATGCGAAAGGATGGTGTAAGAGATGCGAAAGGATGGTGTAAGAGATGCGAAAGGATGGTGTAAGAGATGCGAAAGGATGGTGTAAGAGATGCGAAAGGATGGTGTAAGAGATGGGCGAGTCATCTTCCGTAGCCCGGTCGAGCACGGCTGCAGAGCCCGCTAGCTCTTCTTACAGATTCTAAAAGTATATTTGAATAAATTTTGCTGGGTCATTTCCGACCCAACAGCAAATACTTCTGATACGTAGGTCACAAGGGTACCGCCTGCTCAACAAAGTTTTTATTTGTGATGTTTTGTTGTAAACAGGACAACTGCGGATTTTTGTGCAAGAACGCACTCCGAAATTTTCCATAACTAAAAGACATACTTTTGTGAATCTGAGATTTCTCCCCGCCCATAAATTCGGAAATAGAATTGTATTGAATATTCACTTCATATCTGCACTTTGTATTCACCAGATCCTAGCAAGTATGCAATAAATCACTTGATAAACTTCACTAAGTGTCGTCTCGTGTTTTCCAATCGAACCGCTTGTGGTCTAAGGCTCGAAGTACAGACCAACGCTGACCCCATGAAGATGGCTGCAGCAAAAAATGTAACACAGTCATTGTAGAGCGTGGTGAGTGGGCAGGAGGAAGGAAAAGATTCGCTTGCCTTCGTTTCTTGTACAGGAAAAAACACGCACACTACATAATAATTTTTTTTTCTCCAGAAAATCCGCATTTTTTCGCGCAGCATTACATAACTTTCTCTATTCCGTATATTACTTCGTACATACGTACGTATACGAGAAAGTAAAAATCAGTAGTAGCAGTAGCAGCATTAGCGGCAGTTGTGGCAGATGTAGCAGCAGTTGTAGCAGCACTGTTATAACCAGCAATAGTAACAGTATCAGAAGGAGCAGTAGCAGTAGTAGTAGCGGCAGCAGTAGTAGTAGTAGTGAAGGTGGTAGTTGTAGTGCCAGTGGTAGTGGTCGTAGTGGTAATGGTAGTGATGGTGGTGTTAGTGGTTGTGGTAGTGGTGATGGTAGTGGTTGTTGTAGTGGTGATGGTAGTGGTTGTGGTTGTGGTAGTGGTGTTGTGGTAGTGGTTGTGCTAGTGGTTGGGGTGGAGGTAGACGTGGTGATATTGGTAGTAGTAAAAGGACAGAAAGAAGAAAAAAGTTGGGATTTAAAAACCTTGAACATGTGTTAAAAACGCTGCACTACATTAAAAAATAGCACAGAAATATTCTTGAGAGAGCAATGCATTTCACTTCCGGTATTATTTTCCCACTGTCTGTTAACGGCACGTCCTTCCTGGCTACCTGCTCCGCGGGGCGAGAGCGAAAGCGGGGCGCGGGCGAGCGCAGCGGCGAGAGGTCGAAGTACCGCAGACAAGTCTCGCCAGCGCCGGAGGTGGGGCACGACGGGGCGTGGCGTGGCGTGGCGTGGCGTGGCGTGGCGTGGCGTGGCGTGGCGTGGCGTGGCGTGGCGTGGCGTGGCGTGGCGTGGCGTGGCGTGGCGTGCGTGGCGTGAAGCGTGGCGTGGCGTGGCGTGGCGTGGCGTGGCGTGGCGTGGCGTGGCGCGTGGCGTGGCGTGGGCGTGGCGTGGCGTGGCGTGGCGTGGCGTGGCGTGGCGTGGCGTGGCGTGGCGTGGCGTGGCGTGCGTGCGTGGCGTGGCGTGGCGTGGCGTGGCGTGGCGTGGCGTGGCGTGGCGTGGCGTGGCGTGGCGTGGCGTGGCGTGGCGCGGCGCGGCGCGGCGTGGCGTGGCGTGGCGCGGCGTGGCGTGGCGTGGGGTGGCGTGGCGTGGCGTGGCGTGGCGTGGCGTGGCGTGGCGTGGCGTGGCGTGGCGTGGCGTGGCGTGGCGTGGCGTGGCGTGGCGTGGCGTGGCGTGGCGTGGCGTGGCGTGGCGGGGCGTGGCGTGGCGTGGCGTGGCGTGGCGGGGCGTGGGGGGGAGGGGTGTGGCGAGGCGGGGCGTGACGTGGCGTGGCGGCTCGTGGCGGGCGTGGCGTGGCGGGACGGGGTGGGACGGGGCGTGGCGGGGCGTGGCGTGGCGTGGCGTGGCGCGTGGCGTGGCGTGGCGTGGCGTGGCGTGGCGGGCGTGGCGTGGCGTGGCGTGGTGGTGTGGAGGTGGTGGAGTGGCAGTGTGCAGTGGTGGTGAGGCCTGCTGCCGTCGCCACTGTCAGACCGGAACGAGTGGGACTCAGGTGGCGATCTGGTGGCAGTACAACGGTCCCCTCGGAGGCTGGCGTCGCCGCTCTGGGAGAGTCTGGGCTGGGCTAGGAGGCTGATGTTAGCGAGATCACACTTGACACTGCCTCAAAGTCACATTAGTTATCAGATGAAGCGTTGTCATTTGTTTCAGTAAACCAAGGGGATTGTATTACTCAGTTTCACTGCAGGAAGTTACCCATCGAAACTGAGTAATACAATCACCCCATTTTCATTTCCCCCTCTTCCTTAGGGACTTTGGGAAACAAATGATAACGCTCATCTGATAACTTAATATTAATCTGAAAGCTCAGGCGTACTCGCGGGGCGAGTGTCAGAATGTGGTCTCGTAACATCGAAGCACTCTGAACAGCCCAGGTCTCCAGAGCCAGCGTCACCGCCTGCCAGGACCTCGAGGGACAAATGAGTGCATTTGTACTAGAAGTTATACCACCGTCGCCTGCGCACGAGGCAGCATTCCACTCGTTATTCGGTCGCTAGGTCTACATTCCGACAGTGGCGGCGGCGAGCGGGCGCCACGCCACGCCACGCCACGCCACGCCACGCCACGCCACGCCACGCCACGCCACGCCACGCCACGCCACGCCACGCCACGCCACGCCACGCCACGCCACGCCACGCCACGCCACGCCACGCCCCGCCACGCCACGCCACGCCACGCCACGCCACGCCACGCCACGCCACGCCACGCCACGCCACGCCACGCCACGCCACGCCACGCCTCGCCTCACCACGCCTCGCCACGCCTCGCCACGCCTCGCCACGCCTCGCCACGCCTCGCCACGCCTCGCCACGCCTCGCCACGCCTCGCCACGCCTCGCCACGCCTCGCCACGCCTCGCCACGCCTCGCCACGCCTCGCCACGCCTCGCCACGCCTCGCCACGCCTCGCCACGCCACGCCACGCCACGCCCGTGCTGAACCGGTGCGTCATTTCGGAACGAACTGACCTTGCCGCACTGACGCTCAGATACCTCGCCGCACTGAAGCATAAAGCTATGAGTGAAATCATATCATATCGATAGATTGATGATTCCGGGCGCATCAAATGCAAGGTCATTATTCTCGTAGGGGTAGTGTATGTTTTTTCCTCGGGAGTGGGCGATGATCTTCCCCTGTTGGATGGTGATATCCAACCCTTCCCCTGTCGACTAGCGCGGGTTCCCCCAACCAGGCATCTCCAAACAGCGTGGCATAGGCCCAACCGGGACAAGCTCTAAGCTCCCGACGCCTCCCGGTATGTGTGGTAGTGTGCAAGTATAAGTGTATGTATAAGTAAGGGGGTAGTACAGGACAAGGAAAAGACAGGAAAGATTGCGCGGTCCGTGGCTCGTTTCTTAAGGTACTGGTCCGGCATTCGCCTGGTGTTGATCGGAAATACCACGAATCATCAGAGAAGCCGGCCACTAGAATTGTCTTCCAGACAGCGACTGAATTGGACTTCGGTGTCTATCCTGCGTCCAGCTACCGTCGGAACTGGAACCCTAGGACCTCCCAGTGAGAGGCAGTGCAGAGGCAGTGCAGAGGCAGTGCAGAGGCAATGCAGAGGCAGTGCAGAGGCATCAGTTGATGCCTTAAAACACCTTTGCCGGTTCCAGACGCCTGGAGATGAGTGAAATCATATTGTGTGAAATTGAAAGGAAACGTGCGACAGCGAGGAGAGTAGCGTTCGTGTTCAGACTTACAGAAAAAGAATAATGATTGAAGTTTGCGACAGGGACGAAAGACGATGTGAAGAATTGTAGGAACTGGATTAATTGTTCTATTGGAGTTCATGGTTACAAATATTAATAGAAAAAATATAGAATGGTGGAATATATATTGGAGGTATTACTGCATGTAAGGAGTGGAGGCATGAAATTGGAGATGAGGAAAATTCGGAATGCACTTAAAATACCAGATTGCAAAGAACTCAATAGTGTAAAAGCATCAGAAGTTGTCACCACGAACATTTCCGTACTTTTCTCGAAATTCTTGCAAGGCAGTCTAAATTCATTATATGATGCTTAATGGGTGATTAATATACATCTTTCCGAATAGATTCCTTACCTAGAAATTGCCAATTTTTAATTCATTATATTTTTTTAATATATGAATTTCCATACCCCGGCTACTCTACATTGTATTCCCTAAACATTTTTGAGAGAAGGGGTAGGCAGAATGAAATATAGCGAGAGAAGAGATATAGAGAGAAGGAGAGATAGAATAAGAAGAGAGAGAAGGAGAGATAAAGCGAATAAATTAGAGAAAAGTTTAGAAAAAGAAAAATTAGAAAAAGAAAGTTTAAAAGGGAGAGAGAGAGAGAGAGAGAGAGAGAGACACAGAGAGAGAGAGCGTATTTGACACTGGGAGAGAGGGAGTGAGAGAGTCAGAAATAAAGACAGAGAATCGAAGAGAAAGAGCGCATGGGAGTGTGTATGCATGTATGTGAATGTGTGTGTGTGAGAGAGAGAAAGAGAGAGAGAATGAGAGAGAGGAAGAGAGAGAAAGAGAGCGTGTGCATGACAGGGGTAGAGAGAGTGAGGGAGGGAGCTGGAGAGTGGGAAATGGGGGCGGCGTCCTGGAGTGCGACGCCGCTTTCAGCCCCCGCCCCGCCCCGTCCCGTCCCCCCTCCCCGCGCCGACAGAAGCGCGACGTGCCATCGGATTGCGCGCGCAGCGCCTACTTCTATCGCCATCTTGACAACTCCAATATCCCGTGACGCTTTGTACGGCACCGCGCCCAATACAAATAAATCAATAGATAAAAATGTTGAATAAATGAACGCGAAAAGGGATTTGTTTTTTTCTGAAAACATGGAAAAACCATAGAATTTTTATCGCCTATCGTGATTAATAACTTTCTAATTCACAATTCGCGCGACGCACATCATATAGATTTAATCTCGTCGAACAGCGATTGGCTTTGTATACCTTGTTTTTTTTATCAGCCATTGGTTTTCATAAATAACGGAAGGGGACTGAATGCTGATTACTAAACTCGGGCGGCACGATATAAAATACATATTGATGGTATGTTTTAAAAACATTCGATATTTAAAGATTATAGCGGAAAATATTCAGGTTGACAGGCTTCCAGGCTCGTCACATCGGTTCGCAACGATTCATCCACGTTTATCACGCTGCCATCGGCGCCCACCCAATATACATGTCAAATTACGCGTGTATGGATGGGCGTGCGTGATCGTATCGAGGTTCTGTAGGTTATGCATAAAATGGGGAGGAACATTTACATATTGAACGCTGATTGGTCAGCTCAATTGAGTTTGAATGTGCTTGCTGCAGCGGCGCGCGCCGCCGGAAATTGAGGATGTGGA
The DNA here is from genome assembly GCA_011170035.1 of Teleogryllus occipitalis. Taxonomy (NCBI): domain Eukaryota; kingdom Metazoa; phylum Arthropoda; class Insecta; order Orthoptera; family Gryllidae; genus Teleogryllus; species Teleogryllus occipitalis. Next base: position 16,334 of record BLKR01003131.1, read on the forward strand.
GCTGACTGGCGAGGCGCGGGGGCGTGCTGTCGCCGTGCCGTGACGTCACGTCCGCCAGCGCGCCCCACCCCGTCAAGCCTTGCACACGCGTTCCGCCCTGCCCCGCCTCCTCCCACGCTCCGGCGCGATCTACGACTCGCCTATGCGAGGTGAGGGACGGTGAGTCACTTGATCGTTTTCTACACGAAGTTTCTACGGCGCACTATTTTTGTGTGAAGTACGTCAATTGAAGGTCCAAACTACAGGAAAAAATCGAAAGACAAAATTCATTAAATCATCGATAATTCGATTTACTCGAAACTCAAAACTATGATAACTCAAAATCGACGATAACTCGAAATCTTTGATAATACGAATTTTTCCATAACTCATTTATCCTTTACACTTCCCACTTCAATATTACTTACATTGAATAGCAATCTCCGTAAGTCGAAATATTCGGCAATACTTGTACTTTCTCCTTTTTATTCTAGATATCGAAATTACAATAACATTTATTTATTTATTCAAATTATTTACATTCTCATCCCAGTACCTTAGTACCAAATGACATTTACTTTATCTGGAACCTGACCGGTAAGAAAATTGATGCTTACAGAAAGAAAAGAATAAATGAATTAGATGGGTTCATTTACGAATCATAATACGAAAAGTAAAGGGACGATTTATTTATCTATAATGTTGCGTTTCTTCAAATTTCTTCCCCTTTAATTCCGTCTCACCTTTCTAGATTTTATTTCCATTTCATACTATTTCTTTTGACAAACTAATATTTTACTACGCGTTGTTTCCCCTATTTTCACAAACACACAAGCTCATGAATCCGATATTCAGATTTCCGTCCTTCACTTGTGATTGTTCATCCGACAGTGCTTGCGTTCACACGGGAGACCAACGGCGCGCTTGCACTCGCTCCCGCCCGCCCGTCCGTTTAGTCGCCCGTCCAACTAAATGTCCATCCGTCTCTCCATCCGTCCCTCCATCCGTCCATACGTCCGCTCACCCGTCCGCGCGGTCGTCCATCCATCCACATGTCCATGGCCCCCTTCAAACGCAGCCGGTATAACAGGTATTTACATTTTTCAGAGCGTTTGATGCAGATGGGTTTTGGACTCTCCAGCCACTTGCGTTAGTGGCAAAGAAGTTAAAATGAGTTAAGGAGACACCTTTACCCCCAGGTAAGTTCAATGCAGTGTTATTACTCTCAATGTTAGTTTTTAGAAGAAGTTTCGATCGAAGTATCTAAACTCATTCGAAACATTCGGAACTCTCATAGGGCTGCATCTGCAATATCTCTGCGTTAGAGGTACGGAAGAGGCATGATTGTTTTCAGTTTGGGATCTTTTTTCCAAAGTAAGCTCTACATCTAATCTTCTGCCTCTAGGTTGAAATGCCCCATTACGGATGTGGGAACAAAATTATAATGTATATGATTATAGTAAATTCAGGTATTCTGCTTTTAACTGTTAAACATGAGACTTTTTGTCGAGTACTACAAAAGGTCAAAAAGAAACCTCTCCAAAACTAAAATGATGTTAAAGTATTGCTTAGATAATACGCAATTAACTTAAATGACACCCTGATTGTAGATAAATGAGTATATGCATCAGAAATGAATCTTCAAATCTACAAAAATATCGTTTAATTTTTAAGAAATTTCGCAAGTGAAGATCAGTTTTTACTTGTCACCCACTCTTATCCCGAGGGTTCTCAACACCTAATGTTTTCAGTGAAAAAAATTATGAATGGTAATACTCTGATTCTTCCGACTGAAAAACAAACATGTTCGGCAAGTTACTGCTGAAAGTAATAACTACCTATTACCCTAGCGGTAATATTCCCACATCCGGAAATTAGAAAAATCAAGTAAAGAAGCAGGTAGTCCGCTGTATTCGCTCAGAGGAGCTGGAACAATACTACAGTTCATTATGGCAGATATCACGGAGCTCCCCTCAAACGCGCACTCAGCACTTCGCTTGTCCAGGCGCGTTCAAACAGCTCCAACGCGACGGGATCGCGGGCGCGTTCAGAAGCGCAAACCGCGGGCGCGGACGCGTGCGACAGCGCCGCGCTCTCGCGTGCGGGGGCGGGGGCGGGGGCGGGGCCGGGGCCGGGGGCGGCGGGTGATTGATCGCGGGTGCTTCCTCCACCGGTGAGCGATGACGCGGCCCCGCGCAGCGACCCAGTAATTGGTAGCAGAGCGACACACTGCACCGCCCCGCTCCGCCCCGCAGCGCATCGTACTGCACTGCACTGCACTGCAACGCACGTTCCGCGCCCCCGCGCACCGCGAAGCACAGTGGGCCCAACGGATCCTCAAATGATCATGGAACACACGGAATTGTACGGTATTGTACAAGAGGTTGTTCAGGCGGTGCTCGGGTGGTGCTCGGGTGGTGCTCGGGTGGTGCTCGGGTGGTGCTCGGGTGGTGCTCGGGTGGTGCTCGGGTGGTGCTCGGGTGGTGCTCGGGTGGTGTTCGGGTGGTGCTCAGAGGTGCTCAGGAGATGCTCAGGAGGTGCTCTGGAGGTGCTCAGGAGGTGCTCAGGTGCTGCTCAAGAGGTGCTCAGATGGTGCTCAGGGGGTTGCTCAGGCGTTACTCAAGTGTTGCTCGGGCGCAGCTCGGTTGTTATACAGATGTTATTCAGGTGATATCCAGGTTATATTAAGATGTTCTTCAGGAGTGATTAAAGTTTTATTCAGATATTATTCAGGAGTTAAGTTTTATTCAAATGTTATTCAGGAGTTATTTAGATGTTGCGTTGTTCAGGTGTTATTTAGGTTTTGGATTGTTCAGATAGTAAGTCATATAAAATCGATACACACATTTAAGTTGAAAGTAAAACATTTTCGGCTACAGAACTGTTTCTATACAATTAGCGACTATACTGACCATCGAAGAAAGTATATTTATTTTCATACATGGGTATTTTATTATTTCATTAGTTAACATTTGTACTGTAATTTTTAAAGATTTAATATGACTGAAATAAGAAATTTACTTCACCTTCTAGTTCAATGACCTACCAGGTATTTTGTTCAGTTTCCCCTGATCCATTGAGCAAATCCTGAGATAGCTCCTTCTTTTGTTTTTGGACGTAATATTGAATATTCACTATGTGCAAGTATTGTTGATCTGTCCTTTGGCTAGCTGTGGTATGAATAGAATCGGGGTATAGGTTACTACATTGTTAATAATACTAAAAAATCAAATCTGTAGTACATTGCAAATACGTTTTCTGTAATTCGAGAGCCAAAATGTCTAATTTTCAAATGATACTGATCTTACTTCGTTGAAGCTTTAATTCATCATTCAACTATTTATTATTGATAAGAGATTCTGGAGACTAAGAAACCGTGGGCAGAATGTATTTGATCCCTGTAAGTCAAAGCAGTTTTTACGGTTCTTTCACAAAATAAACCAAATGAAAAAGAGCCGAATGACACGTGTAAGAGCGAGGGCTTAATAGGGCGTCCTTCCCAAGCACTTACTGCTGGTGTGTGCTTCAGAGATTAAACGAGTACTTAGTAATTTTCGCTTGATGAAACCCCAATATTTCAGAACAGAAGTTCTCATGGTCGTCCTTTGAGTATGATCTTTGGCTGACAATATTTTTTCCAAGTTGCCTAGAGCTGAAATTTGTGACAATGAGCTGATATTTTTTTTCCAGGAGGGAATTAATTTCCAGGACGTTGTATTGCCAACGTTCACTTCAGCCGATGTTAAGAGTTCACTATAACCGAATCTTCTTGTACTTGTAATGTTAGTGAAAAGGGACCAGAAACTTAATTTCACTACAACCGAGAATTCACTATATCCGAGTTCACTATAACCGAGTCGAGTAAATGGTATACGAGCCTGAAAAGTTCTTCTTATTTATTGCCAACGGAATTTTGACACGCTGTCGCATATGACATGTCACCTACTCCTTCCTCAAGGGTCGAAGCGAAGCGATCAGGACTATTGCTCTGATTTGTGAGTTAGTCCACAGAGCGCAGGGCACTCGAACTTGCGGCGCTCGAGAACGAAACGCTCGAGCGAGGGAAAGAGCAAATGGAGCGCCTTGCAACAGTTTCTAGTGGATATCTCAGTACTGCATCTAGAAAGCCCTCTTAGATCAGCGGAGCGCATCATGAACGCGAGTGAAAATAATTTGCATAATGGCCAAACAGATTCATTGATGAACTTGTCTCACAAAAGTTTTAAAGATGTTCGTGAAGCCGTTGAAAATGACGAGTGCGCCGGACAAAACATAACTAATGATAATGTCAAAAAATAAATGAAAACGATTATGAACAATCACTGAATCACTTTTGGAAAGGTTTCTGATGATGTTGGCATATCGTTTGATTCATACCAGGTAAGGTTTCTAGTTGTTTTGAGCATGAAACATGCGGCAGAAGACCGTGCTCGGAAATTGTTAAGTTACGGTCAAAAGAGAGTGAAGAATAGGTATTGCTTAGAATTCGAATCGAATGGCAAGTTTCTTCTCTTGTTTTCACAGATTTCAACGAAGGTGTACACTACAAGTTATTCTCGCAATGCTGTATAGTCAATAAACAGTTTTACCTGAAAATTTTGTGTACGTGAAGTAATCTGGTGGAAATGACCAAATTTTTGGCGACACAATTCACGGCAATTGCACTAAGAAAATACACCTGCTCACAAATCACAGTTTATTTGTTTGGCCAAAAAGAACATCGCGGTGCCCTTCACTGGATATAGCGCTCTGTGATTTGTTCCTTGTCTTGATGCTAAAAGACTTTCATGGAAGACTTTTCGTGACCATTGAAGTGTCAAAAGCAGAATCGCTGAAGCAGCTAAACGCTATACAGAATATTGCAAGACATAAGTACTTCAAAGATTGGAAATTATGTTGATGTAAGTACATTAAATACGGTGGAGTTACTTTGAAGAGGAAAACTTATCGATTAATAAATAAAGATGTTTTGGAAAAAAATATTTCCGGGTATATCTTTATCTTTCTTTGAATATGAGAGTAGTACCTGTCCCCAGTTTGCAACCGCAATGAGATCTCAGTGTTTTCCTTTTGTACCGTTGAATTATGCCAAGCGAGAAGTACTAAAGTGATGCCATTCAAAAGTCAATGAAATACGTTTCATTTAATGTTGAGTAACACGGAAGATTTTCTAGAACATTCACCACGTCATTCAATATCCATTCCAAAAGCTAATGCGAGCATGTATTGAAGCTTAAAGTCTACAACTAGTGGATTCGAAACAAACTAGTTTCTCGTATAGGTAGAAGAAACAGAAAAACAAGAAAAGTAATATTTAGATACAAATTAAAATTATTTTTTCGCGAATAAATGTTTAAGAGGACGCTAATAACAAATATTATTTCCAGGTCTCGTTCTGCCAAGTAAAAAGCAAAGTGGGCCGGCAATCTCCGACAAGGAATGGGGTTCTAGAATGAAAAAGGAGAAGGAGCAGGAGGAGAAGGAGGAGGAGAGACGGACGTGGATGATTATAAAGAGGAGGTGGGGACCGATGCAGGAGAAGGATAAGAAGAATAATAAGGACAAGTAGGGAAAGGTGAATAACGAATAAGACCTAGAAAAATAAGTAGACCCTCAAAACGGCTTTATAGAAACAAAGAGAGCATTACAGAAAATAATGTTTTCCTCGATTTCAGACACGATTGAGGAACTAGATGTTAAAGGTCCAGTTTACTTAATATTACCGAATAATGATATTTTATCTGTAGGTAAGGTTTCAATGCTCATGAGGTGGAATGTCTTGTTATTTTAAGCACTTCGTGTAGTTGGATATCAGCTCGTTTCATTTAAGACATATTATAGGCAGCAAAAGATCATCAAAACATACAGCTTAATACAGCTCATTCTGTTGTACTTCAACACATCTAACTACCGAAGTCAACCAAAATACACACCCCATAAACTACGTCCAAGAGAAAAATTAATATATTTTTGCTGGCAGACATCACAATTAAACGAATTCTTACTTGTCATTGATCAATCAGCATGCAAGTAAAACAAAGCACAAAATTAGTACAATTTCACAAGACAGTCCCAAACAGTACACTCTTTGAATAAGTCATTGCCATCTCTATGATTTGTTTTTCCTTGAGCACGCCCTGTGCCCCATTTGGGAGCAGTGTGCACGGCCCGCGCCACGCACACTCCGCCCCTCACAGCCGGCTCGCGCACGCACGCGCCCGCGATAATACCTATTAAACTAATAACCTGCACGCGCGGCGTGGCGCGGCGCGGCGGGTCCAATATTCATCAATTGGAAATTGAGCTCCACCGAACTGTGTTTATGCCGATGGCTATCGCGGCCCGCCGCCCCCACTGCTGGCGCATCACTCATCTTACGCAACTTATTACACGTGGGGGGGGGGGGCGCCGCTGCGTTGATCGCCAGATGGATGGGCCCCAGCGGCACCGGGCGCCCGGCACCCGCGCAGGCGGCGCGGCGGCACAACGACTGCGCCGGAGGTTGTGACCATGGAGAGCGACGAGATGGAGGTAATGCTGGTGATGTTGGTGTTGGTGATGGTGGTAATGGGGGCATTAAAAGTACTTGTATTATGATTGACAATTGTGATGGTAATAGCCATGGTGGTGGTAGTAGTGGTGGTGGTGGTGGTGGTGGTGGTGGTGGTGGTGGTGGTGGTGGGTGGTGGTGATGGTGGTGGTGGTGACGGTGGTGGTGGTGACGGTGGTGGTGGTGACGGTGGTGGTGGTGATGGTGGTGGTGATGGTGGTGTTGGTGATGGTGGTGGTGGTGGTGAGGTGATGGTGGTGGTGGTGGTGGTGTAGTGGTGGTGTAGTGGTGGAAGTAGGAGTGGTGGTGGAGGTAGTAGTGGTGCTCAGTGCTGGTGCTGGTAATAGTAGTAGTATTGGTTGTCACAGGTGGTGGTGATGGCGGTGGTGGTAGTCATAACAGTGTTGGTGGTAGTCAATGGTTTTGGTACTGGACTAAAGAAAATGTCAGCTTTCTATTACGATATTAATCGAGATAACATTCTAGTGTCAACGATAAGAAAAATCTGTTGATGTATTCAAGTTAATGAATTGATGTTAAATGAATCAAAAAATAACGGAAACACAAAAGTTTCAGATAAAATAAACATTTGAAAGAAATGTAACAACTTAATCTTATAGAGTAAGACCACATGAATTAGGTGGGTGTATTCGAATGATAACTGTGAACCGAGATAAAAGATATAATAACAAAAACTTGCTGTAAACTGAAAATAACTGTGACTAACAGAAAGTAAATAGAAACTGACTGGTTAAAAAATGAGAGAATGACGTGAGTTTGAGAAAGGCATTAGATGGTGATCAATAAAGATGAAATGTGTTTCAACAGGACAATCAATTTCGAGGATAGGTAAACTAAAATGACGACTCTCGACTAGTGGCATAGACCGAATATGATATCAACATTTGGCATACAGGGAAGAATTGGAATTGAGAAATGGAAGTACTGAGAACTTTGGTGGGACAAAAATACTGGCAAATCTGCAAACTAACTCATATAAAGAATAGACCAGCTACCTAAAAAGAAATAAGATGGAGGAGTTCAAAAAGCAAAAATTGATGTGACTGTATGACTTACTGATTCAGAGAGTTCTGGAGCATCAGAAAAGGTTAATGTGAAAATGATATAAACATAACAAGAGAATAACATTAATTGAGTGATGCAGCAAAATTAATGCGAGATGCGAGAGGTGTGAAAATGAAAAACTAATGAAAAATTAATGAAAGAGATTATGCGAAAGATTAGAATGTTGCGCAAAGTCTGGGTCGGAAGTCCGGCTTGGGCGGAGGCTGTTCCAGCACACTGCAAGCGGAGGTGTGGCTGAAGAGAAGCAACACGAGCAGGTTGGTGTGTGCGGCTTGCATGTTGGAGTGGGCACTTGAACTTGAACGGTGTGGTGGAATCGGTGTGTGCGCTGAAACAAGCGTTGGAGGCGGGGGTGTAGGTAACGCAAGGATGGGAAGGCTAGAACGGCGAGGTAGACGGCGAAGTAGACGGCGAAGTAGACGGCGAAGTAGACGGCGAAGTAGACGGCGAAGTAGACGGCGAAGTAGACGGCGAAGTAGACGGCGAAGTAGACGGCGAAGTAGACGGCGAAGTAGACGGCGAAGTAGACGGCGAAGTAGACGGCGAAGTAGACAGCGAAGTAGACGGCGAAGTAGACGGCGAAGTAGACGGCGAAGTAGACGGCGAAGTAGACGGCGAAGTAGACGGCGAAGTAGACGGCGAAGTAGACCCAGCGAAGTAGACGGCGAAGTAGACGGCGAAGTAGACGGCGAAGTAGACGGCAAGTAGACGGCGGTAGACGGCGAAGTAGACGGCGAAGTAGACGGCAGTAGACGGCAGAAGTAGACAACGAAGTAGACGGCGAAGTAGACAGCGAAGTGAACGGCGAAGTAGACGGCTTGAAAGTAGACGGCAGAAGTAGACGTGTGAAGTGAACGGCGAAGTAGACGGCGAAGTAGACGGCGAAGTAGACGGCGAAGTAGACGGCGAAGTAGACGGCGAAGTAGACGGCGAAGTAGACGGCGAAGTAGACGGCGAAGTAGACGGCGAAGTAGACGGCGAAGTAGACGGCGAAGTAGACGGCGAAGTAGACGGCGAAGTAGACGGCGAAGTAGCCGGCGAAGGAGACGGCGAAGGAGACGGCGAAGGAGACGGCGAAGTAGACGGCGAAGTAGACGGCGAAGTAGACGGCGAAGTGAACGGCGAAAGTAGACGGCGAAGTAGACGGCGAAGTAGACGGCAAGTAGACGGCGAAGTAGACGAGTAGTAGACGGCGAAAGGTAGACGGCGAAGTAGACGGCGAGAGAAGCGAATTTCCGGCGAAGTAGACGGCGAAAGTAGACGGCGAAGTAGGCGGCAGAAGTAGACAGCGAAAATGGGCGGCGAAGTAGACGGCGAAGTAGGCGCGAAGTAGACGGCAGTAGGCGGCGAAGTAGGCGGCGAAGTAGGCGGCGATGTAGGTGGCGAAGTAGGCGGCGAAGTAGGCGGCGAAGTAGGCGGCGAAGTAGGCGGCGAAGTAGGCGGCGAGACAGGCGGCGAAATAGGCGGCGAAGTAGGCGACGAAGTAGGCGGCGAAGTAGGCGGCGAGACAGGCGGCGAGACAGGCGGCGAAGTAGGTGGTGAAGTAGGCGGCGAAAGTAGGCGGCGAAGTAGGTGGTGAAGTAGGCGGCGAAGTAGGCGGCGAAGTAGACGGCGAAGTAGGCGGCGAAATAGGCGGCGAAATAGGCGGCGAAGGAGGCGGCGAAGTAGGCGAAAAGCGAAGGAGGCGGCGAAGCAGAGCGACGAAGTAGGCGGCGAAGTAGCACGGCGAGAAGTAGGCGGCAAGGTAGGCGGCAAGGTAGGCGGCGAAGTTGGCGGCGAAGTAGGCAACGAGGTAGGCAACGAGACGCAGGCGGCTTGAAGACAGGCGGCGGGCAGGGAGCGGCGAGATGGGCAGCAGGTATGCGACAAGGTGGGCGACAAGGTGGGCGGCGAGGTGGGCGGTGAGGTAGGCGACAAGGTAGGCGGTGAGGTAGGGGACAAGGTGGGCGGTGAGGTAGGGGACAAGGTGGGCGGCTAGGTGGGCGGTGAGGTAGGCGACAAGGTAGGCGGTGAGGTAGGGGACAAGGTGGGCGGCGAGGTGGGCGGTGAGGTAGGTGACAAGGTAGGCGGCGGGACCGGGAAAGGCAGGGTGGTATTGCAGGAAGGTGGGGTTTGCGTGGGCGGCGACGGAGGGTTCAGGGAGCGGCTTGCGCGGCAGGGGTGGCGAAGTCTTCCGTCCTCCCGCGTGCGCGCGCGCGCGAAAGTCGAGAGCGGGCCGCGGGCGGCGAGCGGCGGCGGCGGCGGCCGGAGGAGCTCCTGGGAGCGGAAATTAACAGTAGGCGGCCGCATGCGGCGCCTGGCAATGCGGCGAGGTCGGCGGCGGCGACGGCGGCGCCGCTCACTGGAAGTAATGACGGCGACGGCGCGGCTGAACAGATTGGAGGAGCACGGAGCGGGGCGGGGCGGGGCGGACACGGGCAGGCGGGAAGAGGGCGCAGATAGAAGCACGGAGGGGACAAAGCACTTGAATGTGTTAAATTAATGGAGTTGTGATTCGTGTTATTAGAAGTGGAATGTGAAAAATGAAAATTTAAAGTTGAAGAAATTTGTATGAATGAAATATGATTTGAAGGAAGGTAGGGTCTTTAGAAATAGAGCGAGCCTGTAATATTAATCGTTTTGTTGATGTTAAATGAAGTGATGGAAGAATGTGGAGAGAATGCACGATCACATTGAGTACGAACAAACAAGTTCATTCAAGTTTATGAAATTATGTCGAAAGTAATGAATTCGGACATGGTAGACGTAATGTATTAATAATTTCATGATTTTACCAGCGAAGATGTTTGCGAAATTTCGTTAGAATTTTAGAAATACCAAGTCGACATGAATAGACTTTTAGGTGAGTACGGAAAATTCAGTGTGTTAAAGTCAGTGAAGAAATGATTGTCAACTTCTAAAACATGGACACACTTTTCATTCATTTATTTAGAATTACTCGTGAAGATTATAATTCGGCTGAAATCATTTTGGTTCTTATTCATGATATACTTAGAATCGTTGAAGCTCGCACACTTTCAAAAAGTTCCGAAGTTAAACGGAGCATTGTCCCAAGAGGTGACTGGCAAGGTCGATTACAAGGCAAGCACTAAAACACTTCTTTCCAAATATAATGAAAATCGAGTTAAGAGAAGAAATTTTGTATGTTGGCAAATAGAATGCAAAGACGTTCATTACCCCGACACTACGTTGCTCTCAAGCCATTCCTGTGAGAACTCTCAATCCGTTAAGAAAGGTAATCCTAAATCAATCATTATGAACATTATCAGAAACGGTTGACCCCAACTTTTAAAGTCGTCCTTGATTAAACTAATAACAAGTTTTTCACAGTAAATGTTTTATCCTGGGAATCTATTACAATAAAGTCATGAGGTAGTGAACACTTCATTTTAGTCAGATAACTTAGAGAAAACGCTATTTAATGCAAAATTTGTTTTGATTGTTCTTATGCCGATTTCTTGAAATATCTTTCCTGTCTCATGACAAAATAGTGCTGATAAATTAACAAAATCAATAAAATAATATTTTAGATTACATTTATAATCATAATTACAAATAAAGTCCTTGCCCTTTCTCTCAATATCAATTCGGAGTAATAATTTACTTGCATGATAAGTTATAATAAGATTTAAATGCAAAAATAAAAAGATCATTCCTTCTATGTTTATTAGGTTTCATGAGCAAACGGATGTAAATAATAGGAAAAGAACGTGAATATACTTTTAAGACGGTTAATGCACTGCGAAAGGCGAGCTGATTAACCCAGATTAAAGATAACAAAAAAAAACAACCTTGACAGCAAAATCTGCGCAGGTATTCTGGGAAATCTGCAAGTGTGTTAACAATGTTAAAAGACTTTATGTCTGCCGTAAAAATCTGAGGACTTCATAAGAATGAATAAATATGAAGAAAGGCAGTCCTTTAAGTAATATCAAGAAATATAACCTTCGTAAAGAAAATTAAAAGACTTTTGTAACTATAATAGAGAGCGTCATAGTGAAGATTAAGAGGAATGTCTACCACGTTGCCTGAGGCCACACGAACTCGCGCAGGGGTAATGAGCTAAGACGTCTTTATTTCCAGGGCTTCCTGCGGCCGACACGTGAGGCCAATTCGGGTGCGGGCCGCCCCGAAAACTGCGGCGGCGGTGGCTGCGACTTCAGGCTCAAGCCCAGCCCCAGCCCCAGAGCCAGGCTTGTGCTGGCGCAGATGTTCTGCAGTGGAATCACGTCGCTTATTTCCGTGCTTCCATCGCGGTGTTCCCCAAGGATTTCCCTTCGAGAATCGTTCAGGCAACCCGCGGTACTCACAGACCAATTTCTTCTTCTTGACGCAGTAGGTTGGAGGTTTGTTTTCAAATGGAAGAAAGGACTCTCCCTTGCATGAAGAATTTGCGGAGAGATGGGTCATTCATCTTTCCTCGGCTTTCGTGCTGAATTTTTCTCGGTTTAAAATAGAATTTTTTTGTTTGGTTGTCAGCATTGAAGAAAAATATACAATAAAATGATAGAAATACTAAAGCATGTGCAACATAAAAGGCAAGTAAATGTTGCCTGAAAAATATCAAGAGCTTAATACGATGCCGTCTACAAATTCTTTTTCAATATAAGGATGCGAAACGAAATCAAATGTGTGGCTACAAGTCCATCACTAACACATACTAATATATTTTCCGTCGTTCAGCAGAAACCACATTTCACACACGTAATTTTGAAGATCAATATTTTTGGCTAATTACTCACTCAAAGTATTAAGCAACATGATAGTGCCTATAGCAAAGTCATATAAACATCAATTTCTCTTTTATAACTAATTTCGCTATCCTGTTCGGCCGTTTACCTTTACGATGAGTTCCGCAGGCAACTGGAAGACAACGTTGGATGATTCCAATTGAGTGGGAAGAACCTCTTCCAGGTGGTTTCGCAGTGTTGTTAAAATTGATCTGTAAAAGCGGAAAAATATGTATGTCTAAGATATTGTGTATCATTAAATAATTATTATACAGGTTTAGGCTTTGTTAATCCTACCATTCTTTGCCTACATATGTGGCAAAACAGTTATCCTAAAATTTCCTGAAAGAGCATAAAATTTTATCCACGAAATTGAAGCAAAATAATAGAATGTTGCACCATTAGTGAACGTCTGTCTAGTACAAGGGGGCTAGGTGCAACTTAGTCCCACCACTAATAGAGGAAAACGAATGGATTGTTGAGGTTAGAATTGCTAATGGACATATGTATTAACGTGATCTTGTATTCATTCCGTTCGAAACAACTGAATTAAATGTTTTCCCAACTGTTTTCCTCGGGTCACGTACACAAAATGAATTATAATTTTTAGGTAATTTTGAGATGATTGATCTATTAAACCATATTTATCGTAGATTTAATCTTTTCCTAATGATTCTAAAAGAAAATGAAAAGATTTGTCCTTTCTGGACAGAAAATAAAGATCCCTCTCCCTGACTCAGATTAAATTATTTTTTTAAATAATAACAATAAGAATAACAGCAATAATTTTTAAAATTAAACACATTATATGAAATCTTTATTAATCTGAATCCAATTCAATGTTGGTCATGAGGAGTTGTGATGCAAGTATTTCCAAGGATATCATGACTATAGCTTAATTATCTGAGTCACAAAATCTAGTACGAAGTTAATAGTCGATGTTAACTGTTAAATGCAGCTATCGATGTCTTTTATTGCCTCTGCATGTACAAAATGTCGATAGTATTCAGTACTTGGCACCTGTAATTGATATTAATATAATTTTGTTCTGCGTCTTGAAATAACAATACCAAGTTGATTGAAATACCGCGCCAGTTAGACGTAATGCAGCCATGCAGTTACCAAGCAGCCTATATGCAGAATTCTTTCCTTCCTTCTGCAGGAAATAGCCTCGATTCACTGACATCGCGAATGAGGCGCACAACAGAAACGAAATTGCGCAGTTGAGAGCGAGATGAAGCGATTTCACGATCTGAAAGTGGGTGCTGCGCCTATGCAGGAGCTCTTTAACGCACGCAGTTTATCAGTCGCGCTACTGTTCTGTGCACACAGTTGACTCTTTGTTCTCCAAGTGAAAGGATGGTGCAGCCATCCAGCCGTTAACTTTCGTTTCTCCCGCCCGGCGAGCGGGCGATCGGTACTCCAAGAACGTTAATTCCTACCAACAAGAGCAACGAATTTCATTTCTATTATCCGACCGCACTTCCTGAATAACGGCGTCCAGTGGACGACGCAGCGCTCGGATCTCGGCAGCGGCCGCCGCCCCACAGCCGCCTCCGCCCCTAATACGTAATTTAAACTCTACAAGGGAACCGCGGTTATTCGGCGCACGTCGACCGCATTTCGGAATCGTGATTTCTGGATGGGGAAGCACACTGGGGGGCAGGCGGAGTCGGAAACAGGGCAGGGATTGGGACGCGGGAGCGAGTATGAGAGAAGAACTGGAGTGGGTAGTTAGAGGTCAGAAAGGGATCGAGGAGGGGGAGATGGACGGGGACGCGGAGAATGAGGAGGGGACAGGTGCGGAGAGAGTGAATGAGGAGGTTATGGACGGGGAGGAAAGGATGAGGAGGGGAAGGCCGGGAGAGGATGTACGGGAGGTAATTGATGAGGTGGGGATGGCTGCGAAGGAATGGTTTGGAAGGGGAACGGGAAGAGGGTGGACGGGGAGAGGGTGGACGGGGAGGGGAGGATTTGGCATTGGTGGACGGGAGGGTGACGGGGCGGGGATGGACGGAGGTGGACGGGGAGAGGGAGACGGGGAGGGTGGACGGAGGGGGTGGACGGGCGGATGGACGGGGAGGGAGTGGACGGCGGGTAGGCGGGCGGGGAGGACAGGCGGGGTGGACTGGGGCAGAGTACGGGCGGGTGGACGGGAATGGAGGATGAAAAGGGGGTGGACTTTTGAGCGGGTGGACGGGAGGTGGACGGAGGGTGGACGGAGGTGGACGGGGAGGGGTGGACGGAGGGGTGACGGGGGAGGCAGACGGAGGTGGATGGGAGGTGGACGGGGAGGGGGTGGACGGGGAGGGGTGGACGGGGAGGGGTGGACGGGGAAGGGGTGGATGGGGAGGGGTGGACGGGGAGGGGTGGACGGGGAGGGGTGGACGGGGATGGTACGGTCGGGAAGGGGATGGATGGGGAAGGGATGGATGGGGAGGGGTGTGATGTAGGGACTGGTCGTGAAGGGTAGAGAAGGAGAAGTGAGGATGACGGATGGAAGGAGGTACGGAAAGGGAAGATAATGTAAAAGTGAATGAGGGAGAAAAGTTATGAAGAGGATGAGGAGGGAGGAGGGACAAATTGAGAAAAAAGAGAGGCCAGGAGATGGCAGAGCCAGGTGAGGAGGGAATGCGTCATGCAGAGGGGGTCGTGGAAGGAAAGAGGAAAGCGGAGTGGAGTGGAGGGGCGGGGAGGCGGAGGAAGCCCCGATCTGCACAAAGCGACCGCCAGAGAACAAAAACCGCTGCCCAGTGGCGGCGAAGGTGGGCCGAGTGACATGGACGCAGAGCTCGACCGGCGATGAGTGGAAACTGGGCAAGCGATGGGGAAAATAAGTAGCATTAAAAACAATGTAGGACTGATGGTATATTGCTTCCTTGGGTATTGTTATTGCCTTTTATAAATTGGTACTTTCCGCGAGAAACCAGAAACATTTTTTCATGAGCCTCATTGACTTAGTGTATTTGATTCTATAATTGAACTTCTTGGAAATTTACGTTATATTCCTAAATAATATTTCTGTAAACTAGGTATAAGTTTTCTTGTTTAGTATTTGTGTTAGTAGGATACTGTATTTTTTGTGATATACTGTATTTCTGTAAGTATTTACAACGCACAGTCTGCCCCCAAACTCGTCTAATTATTATTACTTGAGTTATTAGTTTGTAGTTATATTTGTTAAACTTGCACTTAATTGTTAATTATTAAGATTTGATATATTAATGTCATAATATATTAGTTTGTTATTAGAGAGGATTAGTAAATATTTTAGATAATTATTAAGAGTATTATTCTTAATTAAAACTAGTGATTGTCAATATGAAATTTTATCAGTAAGGTCGTCAGGATACGTGTACACAAAACACTAAAAAATGTGGAATTGGCGCTCCAAGTTGAAACTATTTTCTATTTATACCTTAATAATAATAATAATAATAATAATAATAATAATAATAATAATATCGTATTAACGCGAAGATTATAGGAGAAAATGAAGCTTGAAAATGTTAATGGGACTCTATTAGAGTATTTCTGAGGAGGGTGGAAGAGTTCATCAGTGGTGTGGTGAAGATGTGAATCGCAAAAAGCGACCGGGCAGGGTATTGTGGATACGAAAAATAATCCAGGGATACTGAGGGTGAAGATAAAAAACTGTCATGGGACCTGAAATCAAAGAGAAGAAACGGGGTGACGGTTAAAAAGAATGGGTTCTGCGGATAAGATTTTGGTTTGTTGGACTAGTAGACGGTGCACGGTTAAGGCATTCAGTGGTAGAGCTGCAACAAACTCCACATAGTAGTAGGAGTAGAAAACCAAAAGTTCTGTAATAATGGAATCCCACACTAAGCGACTTTACAAAAAGATCAACTGAAGTTTAAAATGAATAAAAATGGTTCAAAAGTTATCAGAGAAAGTGTACGAGAAGAGAAAATCGCATTTATTGGTACGTAAACTTTCACTCGCAAGTCAGACACTTTGATGACATGATGATTAACGATAAAACAATGTCTTTATGTTTTTGCATTGCAATGCATTTATATTTGATTTTTTCACGTATTTTTAATTCTTCTCTCCCTTTCTTGTACCGTATTATTTTTACCGTATTTTTCATTAAAATTCACCTCTCTTCTTACCAAAGCTATTTTCATGTAGAAACGATTTTTATCAAATTTATGTATGCATTTCATGATATCGCATAATCGCATAATTTCTAGTTCAGTATTAGTATATCCGATGTTTCCGGAAGGTTATGGGTTTCATCAAGTTTGTGGATTCATTCTCTGTTCATCCTCACCTCATCCTTTCACAGTTATCACCTTTCCACTGCAAATACCTTCGCACTGTTCCTGGGTACCTACTAAACTAAGCCACCCCTCCACCGCTATGCCAACCTCTCCGGAGCACCGTCTCCAAGACAACGCGGCAACTCTCGGACACACAACAACCACACATCGTGAGAAGGCGTCCCTCGCCTGCCTCTCTGTGCACCCACCCTCGTACGCATTGTCTCGCAAACTCAGCCCCGGACGCAGTCCGCGCCAGCCGCACCCCCCCCCCCATCCTTCCACCGCGAGCTCTGTTTTAATTAAAAGCAAAAGCCGCCCCGCCTCGACCCCGCAACCCCTTCCCCCTTCTTCCCCTCCCCCGACCATTACGACGCGTCCGCAGCGGCGGTATCACTGCATTAGGTAAAACGATTACAAGCAGATGAGAGTACTTAAGCTCCTTATGTGCGGACGCATTGTTTCGTATTGTTCCGGTTAGCCCCCAACTGCAGATTGTCCTGCAATGACCGTAATAGGACAAAACTAGCTTTACTTTTGCGAGGCGGCGGAGGCAAAGTGAAGGGGCGGAGGAGCAGGCAGGGCCGTGCGGTCGGAAATATCGTACAGGGTCTACCGCGCCCTGGAAATTCCGTGCACAATTCCGCGCGGTCGTGCAGCTTTACCTGGGGCTGCTGGTGGTCGGGGCAGACGGCGATGGCGGGTGGGGAGAGGCCAGGCGGGGCGGGGAGGAGCAGGGCGAGGCGGGGGCGGAGATGAAGAGATGGAGCAGGACGAGCAAATGAGGGGTGGAGGGAAGGGAACCGAATATCACGGAAAGCAAGTTGATGCGGAGACTCGGCGAGATGAAGCGGTAGAAGAAGCAGGCAGGAGAAAAAGAGATGGAGAGAATCGCTCAGAGAAGCAGAAAAGCTGCCATCACGAAAAGAGTGGAGGGAAAAGATGGAGAAGAGAAGCGAAGAAAAAAGGGCTAGGTAAGAAGAGAAACCGTGAGATCCACGAAAAGGCGAATGGGTGGGTGGGATGGAGATGCAGAGAAAGGGAATAAGACGAAGATATAGAAGGTAGACTGAAATGGAAAGGGGGACCGATTGGGATGAAAGGCGAGGACAAAAGAATGGAAAAACCAGAATAAGATAGCCGTAAAGAAGCCCAAAGCAGACACGAGAAGGAACGACAGTAAGGGAAAATGGGAGGAAAGGAAAAGGGTGGCCCCGTCCCGACGCGAAGAGAGGCGGGGCGGTCCCAACCGGGAAGGAGCGGAGTGGGCGGGTTGGGGGGAGGGCGGCGGGAGGGAGGTGGCCTCGGAGAAGCTCCTGCGTCGCAGCCCGGGTAATTATAGCGACCCTAATCGCGCCCTTTGTGCAGAGCAAATGGCGGCATTAGCGGGGCGCCGAGGGTTCTACGTCAACGCAGCAGTTCCGCGCCGGCCGCCGACGGAGGCGGCGCGTTGTTCGCTCGGCCTCCGAAGGCGGCGGGCGCCGCGGATTGGCCCTCCCGGACGAAACGCGAGGAAACGCCGTTCAACTCGAGCGTTCCGATGACTGAGAGATCGCGTGTTTCTGGCAAGGTGTCAGTCCCGGAAAGTGCCAGAAATGTAAGGTGTTCATTGAAAAAGATGAAAATAGGTTATTTCATAACTGTACCCGATTTATGTCTACTGTTCATTTATGAACACGTTTTAAAATAGAATCGTTTCAGAATTTCTATGTTCTTCAAAGACTATTACATTAAAAAATAAAGAACGTTCCTCGCGTGGCAAAAATAATTGTAATATATTACCACCTGCCAGTCCGTAGGTGAATTGCAACTTCGCGGCAATATGTGAACGCGTTTTCCAACAGTTTTTCTGTTATAACCATTTCAAGCAACCCATAAGAGAAACAAAAGTCACATTTAACGGCCGGCCTCCGTTTAGAATTTAACAGCCAACCTTCCGTTAAGAACAATCTAAATAAATGGATTGCAGCTGAAGATGGTGTATGAGAACACTTTTTCCAAGGCTAGGCTTAAGTATCGGTTTGCAAACTTCAACCCTATCTGTTATTCCCTGCTTATCGGCCTATCACGTTAATAAGTACAACATCGGTAAATTTGTTGTATGCCGGAATTAAATTCGCTGCTCGATTGCTGTATTCAACGATTTCCATGGTTTCGCTGACCATGACCTTGCGAAAGTCGGTGCAGTACCCTATACAACGGACCACAAACAGCGCAATATATCTTTCCTAGTTTCTTCCTACCACCAACAATCATTATCATCATCATTCCATTATTTCTCTTCAGCTGGACTGGAAAATCGTGGGGGATACGTTTCGTTCTAACCCACCCCGCCATAACCAGCTTAGGCCAAAGGGGAAGCCCTTCTAAATGTGCGGGGGTGAAAGAAAAAAGTCGCAATTAAATTCTAGCACAATTTTAATATTCTACTGGTGAGAAGTGTAGAAAGAAACGTTTCACCACTCAAGCGAATTCCCAGTTACCCCTGCAGAAGCATTGGCGGCTGCCGGGAAACTTTCCCTCCATCGTTCGCTGTCGTAACACTACGACATCGTTATCGTTGATATTATTGGTACAATATTTCCTTCCACATAGGTATGCATTCACTACATAAGGCCATTCGCATGTGATCAATTAACTGCTGTTTAGCCCTCAAAACGACCCAAGGTTTTCCAACGCTGTCAGAGAGAAGAGAAGAGGGAAGTTCCTCTACGACTTTTAGAGACAAGAGCCGCTTCATGATAGTTTTTCTTCGCGTTGTCTACTGGGTGTTTCAGAAAAATTTGCGTTAGAAACAGAACGGGTAGAGGGAGCAATATGGAAGCAATTTTCGTCAACTCTTATCTCTCTTCTTAACGCACCCTGGTTCATTCCTAACAGTCAAATTCATCGTGAACTTCAAATGCCTTACATCTCAGACTATTTAATAAGCTTATCCTCTAAATTTTATACACTTCTTCCATCTTGCCCAAGCACTTCCTTTTTTCACCTTGGTCAACAAGCCAATACTCCGAACAGAATAAAATCTCGTTTCCCCAAAGATATTTTCAGACCCCCCTGATTCAAATCTCCCCACATGTCCTCTCATAATATTTTAATTAACACCCTCTCCAAACCTTAACAATATCAAACTCAAACTATCTTCCTTTCTCACCTCACCATAAAACAAAATTTATGTCTTTCTTTGTGGTTTAACACCTCAATAAGACAATCAACTTAGGAAGTTTTCCAAGAATTATATGTTTATGTGTATTCACAACTCTGTAGGACCATCTGGTCGAGCAGATAGAAATAAATTTAAAAAAAAAAAACTCTTATCTCTGAAAGTCCAAGGTTCGGCTCTGGGTTATTTCAAAAACCGCGTGTCCCTCTACAAGAGCGGCTAACAATCGCCTGGAATCGTGCGAATAGAATTGTACAGTATTTCGGAGTTAGCCAGCAATGAAAGCCATAAACACTGTAGCACGAGTGGCTGACGAAGAATAACGCAGACGTGTTTGAAAACGAATCATGATTGTATTATTCAATTGTTAAGATTTCAGTGGAGCGGGGTGAAAGGAGATTGGCTAGGGCGGAGCGGAACTGGATAAGCCAGGGAAATTGGAAAAGAGAGGTTACTTTTACAAGTAATATATAAATTGAATATTTATCGATATCCACTATAAGATGATATTATGAAGCATATCTTCGTCAATGATGTAATTGAATTTTAATATAATCTCAAAGTTTTCTGCGCGGCAAATCTTTTCTTCTGTATATAATACTGCTAATTACGACGAATATGGTTTGTTCATTTGTAAGTTTATGAGCGGTTTTCGAAATTTTAGCAGCCTTATGATTATGAAGAATTTTGTGTTGGCAGTCAGAAGTAATCCCGTTAATGGAATAAAAATGTTGGAAGAGTCATGACAAGAAATTAACTGTTTTAATTATTACTCCTTTTATTAAGATACATTTTTTCTAGCTCAGTGCAAACTCAACTAAATATACTATGTTGGTGTGTCTGTATAATTATCATGATGATTGATATGTTTGGTATATTAGCTTTTTATATGAGTTTTTTTCTACTCGACGGTATCCTGTAGGTTAATGTAAATAAACTACCTGGCAATGTTCTTCTCGCTTTCTTCTCTTACTTCATTTTTCCCCTTGCATCAAATCTGTTGGTTTAAATATCTTGTTCCTAAGTGTTTTTGAAGACCACGTTCCATTGCAACTAATTATCGAAGACTCTACAAGATAGCATGAATAAATTCAAAAAAATATTGTTACTTCTATGTTTCCCTATCACCTGGCACTTTCAGCTATAATCGAAGAAAAGGACGAAATCGAACGAGAACAAAACGTCATCAGGTAGCAAAGTGACGTGAGATTAGTCGTAGAAAGGTTATATTTAAACTTTAAGTTTATCTTCATTTAAACAAACAATGCTACATTTGTAAAATAAACTTTACAGAAAGCTTTATATGTCTATAAGTAGTAAAACAGTACATATATAAACAGTTTTTTCAACAGTTCCTCTATTGTTTAATAATCCTAGACGATATCTTTTTTTTACTGCGAGAGAGAACGAATAGATTTCCCAACCTTTTTATTCAGCCGTTCAAACAAATCAATATTAAAAACGTGAAGTAGTTTGGGTAGCTTTTCTGTCACTGCCATCAATTGTTTCTGTTTAGTAGGAGGAGACCATACCAAATCACGAAAAATGTAACTCCCTTCTCTCCAACAGATTCTTTGTTATATGGAACGTCACCTGCAAAGCCCATCGCATATAAACAAACGAAACATCAAAAGGTTTGTATTTTATTAAATACAGCAGGCATACAATAAGCTTGACCGGAAAGACAAATCCAGAATTAATGATTTTAAGCAGCTCAGTGAAGGGGGGAAATAACAACCCTCACCGCTCTCGTTTCGCGGCGCCCCCCTCCCCTCCCCTCCCCCTGCCACGAACTCTCCGACTTCCTCTTCTCTCTCAAACGGGTTCCGCCTCTCTCTGGTTCCTCGGCCCTGTTCCGTGTAGTCTATTCAAGAGGAGATTCTTAGTTCATGGCTACAGGACGTAGACCAGTCTCCGGAAGTCATTTTGTAATATTGTCTGTTCGCAACTGCGAATGTATTTGTCTTCCTTCGGTTGATGTTTTTCGTGGCAAAGTTTTAATTTTTGGACAATAAAGTTTCTTGTAGGAAACTAGGTGCTCATTCTATGACTAATGTAATAGCTTATCAGGGAAAGCAAGCACGGCCGTAGAATATTACACAAGGTATGATGTTCGTAAATGCATGATCTCTTGTTGTTCGCAACAGTTTATATCTACTGCACTAGTTTACAGACAGCGTAAATTAATTTTTTCGGACATTTTTGAATGTCCAAAGTATTATCTTAACTAATAAAACAACATTTTCATGTAACATAATATACATTATGTCAAATTCTGGTTCTAAAATTGCTCATGCTTTTCTACAGTAATTGTACTGCTAATATGAACCTCAATATAATAAAATAATTGTTCTAAAATAGTTTTAAAAGAAGGCATCATATCAAAAGATTGAATGTAAGAAGAAGAATTTATGATTTTTTAGTGTATGAAACCTATCTACAGTAATCTAATGAATAACGTTTCAACTGGCTTGGCGTGGTGTTTTATGTTAAAAATATGTGCTTTGCAAAAATATGTGCTGCACAATGAAAATAAAATTTTTAGCAAAAATAGTTGCCCGAGTTCTTGATTTTTAAGCACAAAAAATTACATGAAAAGTTTAGATATATTTTTTAAATGTTCATCTTTTAGAAAATTATGCTTCGTTACCTTCTTCTACCTATGTGCAAGTAATATAAGTGCAAAGGTAGTATATTCGCAATGCCTCATCATTGAATGCGTCTTGAACCTCCCTCAGAAGAAACAACCCTTTTTTTGGAATTCTTTCAGAATATTTCAAACTTTTTCCAGAACACTAGAACCTTCTAGCTCGCGATTTGAAATGTATAGAGGAATTGAAGAAGCTACTGATCACTTTTCTAAGGGCCTTAAAATTTTACAAAATGCATTCTCCGAGACTGGGACTCCCAAAATACTTTTTTTGCAAGAATTATAATGTTCCGCAATTACGTGGAAAAAGTTCAGTCGCTCAGACTGAATGGTTTAGGTGGCTCAGAACATCAACAGATGTCATTGTAGTGCCTCTGACAAGGTGATCCTAGGGTTCCGGTCCCGACGGTAGCAGGATTTTCGACGCTAGCTAGATAGCTAAATCGATTTTAACCGCTGTGAAAAGGAGAATTCCAGCAGCCGGCTGCTCTGATCGGAAGTGCTCCGTAGTTTCTCCGATTAACACCAGGCGAATGCCGGAGTAGTACCGTAACAAACGGACCACGGACCGCGCGCGATCTTTCCGCCCTCTTCCTTGACCTATACTCACCTCTTACTTTCACACACATACATGCACTACACTACCACACATGTCGGGAGACCAGATGGGAGCTTACTACTAGTTCTGGCCATGGCGAAGTCCGGCTGATGAGAGATACCTGGTTGAGAAAAACCCCGCAAGCCTACGGATAGGTCGACACCGGATCTCGCCATCCAACGGAAAACATCACTGTCATCTCTCGCGATAAAACCATGCACTATTCATTAATAGACAGAGACACGTCAAATGTCATCTAATTTCCCCAAATTGTTCATCAGACGAGGTCTAAAAGAGTTAGGAACGGACACCCAGACTTTCGCAGGTTACCCGATCATTATACATACGAAGTGCTATTAATCTCTTAGAAAAGCCTAACGAAGATATTCTGAGAATTATTTTTTAGATTCCAAAGAACTGATTAAATTACATTTACAAATTAAATTGTTAGATAAGGTGTGAATATTCACGAGAACAAAACTCCAAAAATATTGACTAATTTTTTCCACTATGATTGTGCATTCAATTTTGTCTTCAAACTTTATGAGCAAAGAAAGAAATACTCTGAATGAATCCCACTCTGTATTAGAAGAATAAAGCTGAGCCCTTGAGTCTCGAATTTGGAATAATTATCGGCTGTCCGAAACACTCTGCTTTCAGAATCATGAAATACATAGAAGAAATGAAAACTAAAATATACATTATAATACTTAGAGAACAAAGTCTGAAATATACAGGTATTCTATATACAACAACAAGGCGTGTATCAAATCGAATTCTGTAAAGAAATCACTGTCACGATTTAGAAACAAGTTATAAAACTCGACAAAATCAGTGATAAAAGTTTGATTTTTTTAAATCTACTGCCACAAACGTTCTATTACATTTCAAATTGCGGTAAAAAATTAAAGCTAGTATCTAAAAGGAATAAATGGTGTTGAACTAATAGAACATACTAGTGTATTGAGAACAATTTATGGAAATAAAGTTTTGAACTTGGATGTCTTAAGACAGAACGTAACTCTTTGAACACTCATTGTACTTCGTGTATATTGTCTACTTCAAATAATTGACGTTGAACAAAATGTACGTTCGATGTAGGTACGAATTTAATACAAGGTGTGATTACATATTTATTCATTGACTGGAGAGTTGAAGTTGGAATGCAGATCGCAAAATGAAAAAGGTTAGGAGTGCCGCTAGCCTTGAAGAGATGGAAGAATTTATATACTATACGCGCTTGACACTCGAACCCATTGAATCTTGCCTATTCTTGAATTGCATGACCCGTCGAGAATCATAGATTCGAGTCGGAACAGTACGTATCAGTTTCATCACCTAATCCATGCCTTCAAATTGCTTCAAATTCTCAAATTTCCTTGTGTCGGTACGTTTATTAGTGGTTTGTGAATTCTGTTTTTGCTATATTATATGATATTTTGCCATTTTTTGGTTCATCGGTTGTGATTAGATTGTTTATTCATTATCTGCCTCTAAACGTCTTCGACTTATTTATCTGTCAGCATTAATGATTAGTTTATATTCGTACTTGAGAAATGGAGAGGGAAATCTACTGTGATACAAATAATTGAAAACGTGGTTTGTACATCTTGTAACAAAAATACAAATTTATAATCCCGACAAAAAGGTTTACATTGTCAACAAGTGACTTCTGAAGAGGGTGACATACGTTACTCACCTTTTATCCATAATTGCGCACATGCATAAATGTGGAAACTACTATTAAAAGAAAAATAGAATAGGTACTAGAAATAGTCGACATCACTGTAAACGTTGCAGGGAACACGGTCAAGAATTAACACGCCGTAATTCAACCTTATCACACGCTTTGTGGTGTGCAAAGTTCGCTTCAACATTTGGCACCCCATTGAAGGCGGGACAAAGGAAGAGCCTCTTTCTCCTCCCCCCTTTCGGGAATTTGTGACTTGTAAAACGTGAATTTTCAACAAAAATTAAATAAATCTAGAAATACAACAGACAATGAAGACGCGAACACATAGCACCATCATGCTGGAACCAGGCAGTCGACAAACACAATTAAGAATTTAGGTTGAGTTGACTTGGATGCTTTCAAATATTTTCAATGAATATGATAGAAATCAGAATACTTACGATTTACAAATGCAAGACAACTTGTCACCACACTTCACACTTATTAAAAATCAACTCTGAAGGATGAATCACAATTTAAAGAACAGTAACTTTGAAGAAAATGTAAACACTTCAAAATATCTCACGAGCGGAGTACCGTCTCCGACACTACACAGAACAAAATGTCAACGCTATACCAAAGAATAGCCCTGCTGCCACGGCAAAGGCATATCTTAGGGGATTGGGAAAGAGTTTACATAAAGTCGGCGGTGGTGCGGCGGCGCTAACTTCAAATATTCAATAACGTCGATTTCCTAATATATAATACTAAAATAGTAGAATTTGTAAAATAAAATGTTAACAAATGAGTTGGTATATTTAATATTAAATTGCGATTACATTCTCTTGGACGCCCGTCACAAATCCATCTGTTTCGCTACAGACGCTGCCAGTAGTCCTACAAGCATTGGATGTCTTCCTACCAATATTTTGTACATGAAGTCTTCTCCACTGTCGTCATGCTTTCTGAGACATCCGTTTAGTAGATACGTCCACTTTGTGAAGGGGCATGATGCTATTCTTCTTCTTATAATAATAGTAATAATTCTTATTATTATTAATTTATTTTTCGTAGACTTGACAACTACTCTTGAGTTTTATTCATGGACCTATGAAGAATGGAGGAACAGTTTACAGAACTTAAGAATAGGAGAGGATGTAAAATATGAAGGGGGGTTCGCTTGGAGTACATGGCTCATTGATAAGAAACTGTTCTTCCATTCACCTAGAACGCAACGGAGGAAATCATTCAAAGGACCAATTAAAGCAGCCAGCTATTAGAATTCTCATCCAGGCTGTGATCGACAACGATCCAGCAACTTAGGAATCTGTCCTTACCTTATCTCTCAGTTGGGATTCGAAACTAAAAATCTTTCAGTTTACGAAGATGATTCATTAATAGTGATTCCGGGCGCATTAACTGCTAAGGTTGTTACTCCTGTAAATGTAGTGCATGTTTTGGCTCGGGAGGTAGTGACGATCTTGTTTCGCTGGATGGGGAGAACCGTCGGCTAGTGGGGGTTTCCCTCACCAGGTATCTCCCACCAGCGAGACACCGCCCCAGCCGGGACATTCTCTAAGCTCCCGACCGGTCTTCCGGCGTTGTGGTGGTGTAGTTATTTGGTTGAATGTTAGTGTTTCCGGGCGCGTCAGCTAACAGGGCCATTAGTCCCGTAAATATAGTGCATGCTATTTCTAGCGAGATGGCTGTATTTTCCCAAGCTGAATAGCAAGATCCGTCGCCGACGTACCGTTGGCTAGCGTGGTTTTCCCCAACCAGGGATCTCCCATCAGCGTGGCACCGCCCCAGCCGGGATAAGCTCAAAGCTCCCGACAGGTGTCTCGGCATGTGTGGAAGTGTAGTGAATGTTAGTGTAAGTGCGTGAAAGGGATGTGGGTAGGTGGCTCGTTTGTTAGAGTACTGCTCCGGCATTCGCCTGGTGTTGACCGGATAAATCACGAAAAACTACCGATCATAGCAGCCGGCTGCTAGAATTCTTCTTCAGACGGCGACTGAATTCGACCTAGATCTAATATTTATACACAAAGGGCGTTATAAGAGTTGTAATTATCGAGCGGCGACAATAAGCCCTCGGGCATTTTGGTGCCACTCGTTCTTTAGAATCAGTTCATGTCCACGGTACATACATGATTTTTATTTTTTTACCTAATTTTTATTATTCTTATTTACTTATTTACTAATTAACCAGTTGTTACCTTAACTCAGTTTGTCATTTCATATTTTGATCTCTTAATTCCCTTTCATAATTCCCTCTCATAATTCCGTCCCCTACGAGAACTTGCAGCAACATCAGAGCAGATCCTAGAATTCTCCTTCAGACAACTACTGAATTCAACCTAGCTGACAAAGTAGAGTCGAAAATCCTGCCACCGCCGGGAGTCGAACCTAGAAACTCTCGGTCTTACTCCAAGGAATCGAAAGGAAAGATTACGCAGAGCATGGCCTGTTTGATAGGGTACTGCTCCCGCCTTCGCCTGGTGTTGACCGGAGAAAACAAGGAAAACTACCGATCAGAGCCGACGGCTACTATAATTCTCCTCCAAAAAGCGGTTGAATTCGGCCTAGTTAGTGCTAGCTAGTGCCTAGAATTCTTTCACCTTCGGAACTCACCCTAGGATTTCCCCGTCAGTGACTCAGTGGATTCCCTGAGTCACCCCTCTCGCTAAGAAGTTTTAGTTGCGAACTCGCAAATTACAAACAGCGCATCCCACTGATTGGTTATTTCTTGTTTGCGGGCGCGGCAAGTAATATGGATATTAGTCTCGTAAGTGTAATGCGTATTTTTAGCATGAGATGTGGCAGTGATCTTTCCATCACTGGAAGACGCGATTCGGCGCCGACGAACACGACGGCTTGCTGGTTTCTCTCCATTCAGATATCTGCCACCAGCGTGGCATCGCCATAGCCAGGAGAAGCTCTAAGCTCCCGACTGTCATAAGTTGATGTCTTCAGCCACCTCAGCCCAAAGCCAGCAAGTCATCAAACAATACAAATAATGAGAGGAAAGAAAAATATGACAAAATATTGTCTATAATTTGCTAAGGAACATTAAGAGTTTTGTACGATTTACAGGACACCTTTGATACAAACGCCCGTAATTTGCTACTAGTAAATATGAATTTTACTCTCCTTGAGTGTGACCTATTGAGGTTCTTATTAGCAGTACAATTACTGTAGAAAATTATGGGTAAGTTTACGACCAGCATTTGACATAACGTATATTGTTACAAGAAAACGCTGTTTTATTAGTTAAGATAATGCATTGGGCATTAAAAAGGGATCCGATCCATATATCAAACAGATTGAAGACATTATTTTTTTGTATACCAGCATTATAAACGAGGTTTTCTGTTGCAAGAAATCGTTCATAAAAGGGCCTTTTACAGCACAAAAGATGACGTATTAGGTTTTACGGCACGAATGATTGCGTCATCACACATTCAGCCAATCGCGAAGAGAGAATCTTGGGGTGGTAGCGGCACATGGAACAGCCGACCACTGTTTTCTCGAACAGATGTCAAGCACCCGAGACGTCAGAAGAAAGTTGTTTCGCGAAATTAAGTTTGATTCTCTTGTAAATTTATAATGCTGTTATACAAAAAAATAGCGTATGCAACTCGTTTATAATGTTGCTTTATTGCATTCGTACAAATTTGAAAACTCGCTCCTAACGTCGCTCGTTTTCAAAACATGTACTCATGCAATAAAGCTTAACATTATAAACTAATTGCATAAACTACTATTATAGATAATGCTAAAAAGAAATGCCACGCGCACGTGAAATCTCACGCTGTAAAACGCATTGCCATCGTGCACAATAGACAAGCGGTGAGTACTAGTCCCATAAATACCGATTTTCGAGCTCACGTGGGGAAGACGTGTCTTCGGACGTAAGCATTTCGTGTTTCTGGACGCCTCAACTACTTCGATTATTACCCCTGAGTGTAGCGCTTGCTATGGCCGTGAAGTGGCGGTGTTACTTCCGCACTGGAACGTGTGATCGGGCGCGGAACCACACGTCGATTTGCGGAGGTTTCCTACATCCAGGTATCTCCCCTGCGGGGCACCGACCAGCAGTGGGACAACCTTTCAGCTCCCTACTGGCCTCTGACATGTGTGGTAATGTAGTGCGTTTAAGTTTAAGTGTGTTTGTATGTAGAAGAGCGGAGGGGATAAAAAATCAAATTCGTTATGTTTGATAATAAACACTTGGCAAAAATAAAATGTTTATTCATTCAGTGTAAACGTATTATATACTCGCAGTGTAGGTCCTGGCGTTAGGTGCTAGGTTCGAACATGAACCATTTTATCTTTCAAAAGAATGATTTAAAAAGTCGCGGAATGGGTCCAACTAGTTCAATTTAAACGTATGGGTACACTTCATAAGTATGGGGTGCAATGGACAAGATAAACTAAGTGTTAATCATTCCATGAAAATATTTAAAATATGCATTCAAATACGTTCAAGAAGAAGTACGTGTAATGAAATACGTGAAGATGTGAATACGTGTAAGAATAAGAAGATGCAAATTAAAAAAAGTCGTACTATAAGACGAGTGAAACAAGAAAATAAAAATATAAAATAAAATAAAAAAGAAAGAAAGAAAATGAGACGATTCAGAAAAAAAAAACCTCGCATAACCGCCCGAAAGTTAAACTAGTTTCGGAACGAGGACGTACGGATATTGGGAGCAATTCGTAAGCCGGCAGGCTGCCTTATCTGTCTTCGCACTATCGGCACCCTGTTCGCAACAGCATCCGTGGCACGGCTGCTTGGAAGCCGCTTCGGAGCGGTGCGGCGGCCGCCGGCGACCGGTCTGGCGAGTACCTCCCCTCCCTCTCCCCTCCCCTCCTCCCCTCCCCCGCTGCCGCCGCTTCGCGGCCCGCGCAGCGCGGCGCGGCGCCAGGCGAGTGTGACGAGGATGCCTGCGCGTTCCCGCTTGTATCTCACTAATTGCTAAACAGCCGAGAAGGATCGTCCCTTTCATTACTCTATTAATAGCTAATTAGTAGTTTTGTGTATTAAATGTGGAGTGGACCTGCCGCGCGAAGCAGCGCCCGCCGGACTGGACGGCTGGGAGAGCGAGTTGGGCTGGTTTGGGGGCGGGGAAAGGGGAAGAGGAGAGGAGAGCAGGACGGTCGAAAGAGCGAGATATAGATGATGAGAGTTAGATTTTGGGGCGAATGAGAATGGTTAATGAGTTGATGTGAGAGCAGAATATAGCAAGAGAAGTTGGTGATGGGGATGCGACTTCGCTAACAAAACAATGCTTCCAAAAATCAATATTCAAAAGTGATGTCATTAATAAATTGCCCTCCAATGTTATTTATTGCGGGGTGAATTGATGATGATCGTGTTTATTGAATAATAACTGAAAGTTCACTAACATAAGAGTAAAACATAAACAGGACAATTAACATCTCTTCAATTATTTTATTGGATAACCAAAAACTAATAGGCTATTTACCGAGGAAATTCGTCTAATTTATTTTTCACACTTGGTCTCATTAGTCGTAAATAATGTTGGATTTATTAATATCTTAATTTTTATTGTTTTTCTTAAAAAAATACGCCGAGTACAAAACATGAATGTTAACAAAGCATTGGCTTCAATAAATCTATATACTATACCTTTGTATCTACATACTATAGATAGATGTTTTATACTTTTTTATACTTCCACATCTGTATAGTATCCGTAGTGGGAAAAGGATCAAACACTTTTTTCGAAGGACTGTAAATTCACCGGACAGATCCACATTCGCACAGAGAGAGAAAATCGCAAAAAATGGATGTAACGACAGTGACCCTTGTTATGTCGGTCTCTTGCGGCGAAAAAGGGAATCAAAAAGTCTATAGTGATGGGTGCTCAAGTAGTGGGGACAAATTCAAAAATGCCCCACAAAACAGCCTAAGTCGCGGGTAAGCCTATGGACGTATTTTCAGAGCCCGGGCCTAAAACAACTACAATAGCAACAACATTATGGGCCTAAAAGTGAGACGAAAGAAAAGTTTTAGGCACTGGCTAATAAAGTAAAGGTGAGGGATATCAGAGACCTTGGAAAACGTGTTGTTTATTTGAGGCAATAATCGAAACGATCGGAAAGGGGTATTTTGGATTGGAAGTGAGAGCGATGCAGGTAACGGCAGCCACGTAACCCGGCCCAGAGACGTGCAGTAGACAACAAGCAAAAACGTGTTACAGCTTCGTATGGAATGTTGAGACAGGTGAAAGTATGACGCTCAGAGTGTCGAAGAAGGCTTGGTGCGAGGTGAAGTTAGCCGAGTGGATGGATGAACTCCTGGGGATCGAGAGATAAAATGGTGAGGAGGGAAATGACCGGACGTAATGGTCAGGCTGGGTGGTCGATGGGCTGATTGCTCAGACGGTCACAGAATCTGAAAGCTGAGTAAAGTGATCTTGTCCTCAGAGCGACTGATGGGTTGCTCCGATGGTGAAATAATGAAAAAGTGGATGGCGTGCTATTTAGAAGGGTATGGAGTGGTTGGATGGACGGGTAGCTGAGCATGCCAGTGAGTATATACGGACGCGACAACTACTTTGGTTCTAGTCCCGCGAGAGTAACGCTTGGTACAGGCCGAAGGAGGCGGTGTTCCTTTTCCGCTGGAATCGGATGGTAGGAAGATTTGGAGATGGCTGGTCTAGTGTTCCAATGGTCTGGTGGTCGGGTAGTCGGATGGTTAAATGGTCGGGGGGTCGAGTTGTCGACTGGTCGGGCGGTTCGGTTAACTGGTGGTCGGGTGATCGAGTCGTCAGGTGGTCGAGTCGTCGGGTGGTCGTATGGTCGGGTGATTT
The DNA here is from genome assembly GCA_011170035.1 of Teleogryllus occipitalis. Lineage (NCBI taxonomy): Eukaryota > Metazoa > Arthropoda > Insecta > Orthoptera > Gryllidae > Teleogryllus > Teleogryllus occipitalis. Next base: position 47,887 of record BLKR01003131.1, read on the forward strand.
GGTGAGCTGTTGGTCGGGTGATGGAGTGGTTAGAGAGTCGGGTGGTCGCGTGGTCGACTGGTCGAGTGTTCGGATGGTTCGGTGAGCTGTTGGTGTGGTGGCCGGATGGTCAGATGGGCGGGTGATCGGATGGTCGGGTGGTTGAGTGCACAGATGGTGGGGTAGGAGGGATGGAACGAGCGTCGTCCGCAACAGTGACATTCCGGACCGTCGCGTGATCGCTCCGCGACGAGATGCTCGCGGGTTCCCTGTCCAGCGTTGATCGCGCCGTATTCCCTGCGAGTGGCCGCATTCCTGCACCTGGAGTCATTAGCGAGTTCAGCATAACGACGCGCTTTCGGCCACTCCTGCTTCATTTAGCTTCTTCTCTGGTGGCGGGATGTATTTGGAGTGGCGACAACGAATAGGGAGTGAATTTATTAATTTTGCTTTTAGTGTAGCAGGTTTTGCAACAACTCTACGAATTTTAAGAATAACTGAAAATCTTATTTGCACATTCTCATTTATTTTTTTAGTTGAAATAGCTCATAAATGCGTGTTAATACACTTATATATAGCATCCATTGCGGCTAATCTACTAATTCGCCAATATCAAAATTTTCATGTTTGAATATTAAACAATATTGAATAATGTGGTTAGTAAATATTAAAAAATGAAAGTATTAAAATATAAGGATAATCAGGTCACGAAAGAAAGTTTTCCATTTGCAATCACTAATAATGAAACTATATGGTCGCATGACTAATAATGAATCTGCGGACGTGCGTGAGCACGTGAAATGAGATTTATCCATGTAGACGCTACTCCCTTCGAAGGATTTACTCAGAATTTCAACCTTTTTTGACACAAGTGGTGGACTGGGAGAAGAAATATTTAAGATAAGAGGCAGATGTTAACTAAGACTTGGATACATATCAACTACTGTGAACTGATAAGACAAATATTAAATGCAGTTCATAACACCGAAGAACAAAGGTAACTTTCATTGTGACACTGCGCGACAAACACTCAGGGTGGGAATGCTGGAGAACATAGACCACCACTTCTTTCAGGCGCGGGGTGGTACGCAGCATCCAGTACTTTTCTAGTACCACAATCGTCTGGAGTTAGTTCACAGGATCTTCTTCGGAGACCTTCTTCGGGCACGAACTTTCTCAACGACTAAAATTCTGTGACAGTTATTTGGGCTCTGATTGGGAGGTCCTAATATTCAAGTCCTGACGGTGGCAGAATTTTCGAAACTGGCTAGAGAGCTAAGATGAGTTCAACCGCTGTCTGGAGGAGAGTTCCTTCGCCCGGCTGCTCTGATCGGTAGTTTCCCGTGGTTTCTCCGATCAACATCAGGCGAATGCCGGAGCAGTACCCTAACAAACGGGCCACGCACCGAGCGCTATCTTTTCTTCCTCTTTCATGTCCTATTCTTTCCACTTACACACACACTTACACTAATATGGACTCCACCACAGACATGCCGGGTGACCCTTCAGGAGCTTAGAGCTTGTCCCGGCTGGAGCGTTGCCCCGCTGGTGGGAGAAAATCCCGCAAGCTGATGAAGATCGGCGCTGGATCTCGCCAGCCAGCGAGGGAAGATCACATCCACCTCCGAGTTAAAACATGTACACACTTACGGGACTAATTAATTTAACAGTTGACGCGTCCATAATCATTAATCAATCACAATTACATATGATAATAACGAGCCAATATTCCTTTCAAGAAATTGAAATGAGAGAAACATATTGTTTCATAAATAGTAGTCTCACATGAGAGCCAACGTGTTAAAAGAAATTTATAAACATTAATTTAATGATTGATTCCCGTTAAAGGGCTCCAAATCAAAAGAAAACAAGTACATTAAAAAATATAAAAGAAAAGCAGATCTATAAATGTTCAGCTACACTGTGCGTACACACGAAAGTACAACTACATTGTAAGTACACACGAAAGAATGAGTAAAAGTCGAGAAATGGAAAAGATGTAAGAAAAGAACGTGAACAAAGAAATAATTGTTTTGAGGTGAAAATGAAAAACTAAACGAGAATGAATCAAAATACGAAGACTATCAGAACAATGGCGTAGAAAAGTTCGGCGAAGAAATGTCAAAAAGTATGCAAAGAGATGAATTTTGAACGATGAAGAGTTGACATGGAGTTAGAAAAAGCATAAGAATAGCCAAAGATTAAGGTAATGGAATCATGACATAGGCAACATATTTTATAAAAACATATTCAGTAGAAGAAAGTGAATGAAAATATACATTTGAATTAGTGAGTTTCTCCAAATTGTAGATAAAGCAATATTGCTGTATTTACAATTATATGTATGTTCAATTTATGACAGTTTATGTTTTTAACTAGTGTACACACTTTTATCCAACTTATGTAGAATAGTATCATCCAAAAATAATCAATCTAACAAGAACCAACCTATCCGGATGGAAAACCTGAGGTAACTTTCGAAATTTTATCACTAAATGTTAATGCTCATTCAGTTCCAACTCCGATCCTGCCTCCTCGGTATCTTGTCAAAATGAGTCGTTACTGAAAGCACTTGGGAACTGAATCACATTCATCTCTCCAACCAACGTGCAGGTCGACACAGAATCTCACCAACCAATGAGGGAAGAACACCGCCACAACTCGGAATAGAACAATCACTTAACTGAAAGGACTAATCACTGACGTCCTGCCCTGAAACATCGATCAATCCATCAATAAATCAATTAATCAATCAATCAAATAAAATAACTGTCGCAAACTCTCTCGTGATTTGGACTGCAGGGCCAGCGCCGAAGGTAGCGATGGAAACACCGCACGGTCGACCTGAAGGGGACGACAGTGGAGGCTTGAGGGGCGGTCATGGCGGAGACGGCTGCATCGTCGGGGGGCGGGGGCGGGGGCGGGGGCCGGCAGGCTGCGAGCGCGATCGCTATCGCTAATTGCGGCGACGGCGGAGGCGGGGCGACGGCGAGGGCGGGGGCGGGGGCGTGGCGGCGGGGCAGCGCCGCTTCCTGGCGGCCGCGGCTTGTAATTAGCGGCGCGGGAACCGCGTTGACCCCGACCCGAGCGCAACTGCATTGTGGTGCGCGTGCCCCCTTCCCGCCCCCTCCTGACCGACGCCTTAGGTTCAATGCCACCTTTGAACCTGACGGGTCGGATCAGTCAAGTCGCTTCTCCACAGCAGGACGCTCCGGGTAACCCATTTATTGTACTTTCCACGACCCAATAAAGTGATACATATTTCGATATTGTTAATCCACTGTTTTTTTTCCCTAGGGCTTTTATCCAGCCGACAGCCGGTTGCCCTTTACGTCCCGAACGGACGCATATTCGACCATACACTAGACAAACACTTGCGGGCTCCTCTGATCTGTGGTCAGCAGAACGCGAGGCACTCCGCGACAACACACACAAAGTCAAGGGACAAACAGCCATGCCCAAGGCGGGACTCGAACCCGCGACCCTTCGGATCGAAGCGCCGAGTCGGTACTCGCTCTTAGCCACCTCGGCCATCCAGGTCGGCGTTAATCCACTGTTACAGTTTGTTATTGTTTACCACTATTGCAGGTTGTTTGTGGCGTTCGCCTGGTGTTGATCGGAGAAATCACGGAAAACTAACGATCAGAGCAGCCGGCCGCTAGAATTCTCTTCCATTTAACGGTTGAATTCGACCTAGCAATCCAGCTAGTGCTGAAAATCCTGCTACTGCGGTGCACCGTCGGGAGTCAAACTCCAGGACCTCGAGGTCAACGGTACTGCATTGACATTAATAGATGCCCTGGGCCATCTTTTCCGGTTCGAAAACAATCTTTAGTAATAACTTGCTCAGGAATTTCCCGATATAGAGTAAAGTGGGCGAAGAGTCGAATGGATTACTTTATACTTCATGGCAATTCATCCGTACAAACAAGTCAAAGATAAGAAACAAGAGAGAGCCTATGACACTGTCTTGAAGAACCCCGGAAGTAATGTTATGCGTGTCCGCTCTTCAAATCGAACGTTTTGCTTTCTAACGAGAAGAAGCTCACTTATTCAAGCTTTTACCGGACTATCGTCTTTCACTTCGATGAGTTTTATTAGCGGCAAATCATAGAGAGTTATCAAATACTTTAGCACAATCAATAACTATTGCGTTTATCCGTCTCTATAAATCAACTAGTTCAGACGAGTCTTGTGTACAGAACAAATTTGAATTTCACAAAATGCAGGCTGTCCATGAAAAAAGTACATCCAGTCTCAACCAACAGATTTATCATCGAATTAGATAATCATTTCTCTAACAATTTACAGATTACAGTCGTAATATATGACTTATAATTTTGCCCGTTAGATGTTTGGAAATTGCCAGTTTTACTCGTAGAACAGATTTACAGATTTCCCACCATCTGGTAGGCTTTCACTGTTAATCATTATATTGAAAAACCCAAACGAAATACGATATTGTCCCTCCTCTGCTAGCCTTATATATCTATTTTTTCGTTTTCGTTTAATATTTACGTTCGTTTATTTAATTCTGAATACGTCATTTTGCTCTATAATTCTTTTTGCTTGTAAACAAAACAGAAACAAATATTAAATGCATTCTTCGTTATGGCATCGTATTCATAGGAACAATGATAATCTTAATAATATTCATGAAAAAGTCAGATAATTACATTGCAATGTATATTATGTGTCATGCAAGTCAGCGAAAAAAATATGTTAAAACAAGAAACCTGGAGGAGATAGAATTATCTGAGCGTTTAAAATAATATGATCAGGTACTTATTGCAGTGTTTATGTTAGCAATTAGTAAACAATGTGATTCAGAACGCGTGTGGAGTATCTTGAAGAAAATTACGAAATCGTTTCGAATTTCTAAAATATACTGTTCGCTTGTACGCTGCCCTGTTAATGTCGTGACATGCAGTGCGTCGATGCTTTACAACCAGTTCCCGCCACGTCAAAGCACTTTCAGTACCTGACCCAAACTGTCAAAATCCATCAAGACAAATGGCCGCTGCAACCTGTTCCCAATCGCTTCGACCACATTCCATTTTATTGCACGCAGCCTGAGTGTACGGATTCGCGTCTTATAAGTGACAAGAATGAGTTTCGCTTCGTTCTAATACAGGTGGCGAACCGTCGGAAGAAAGCACCGTTGAATAATGCATCGAAGTTCCACATTTTTCTCGAAATCCTGACGCTTGCTACTGGGTTGCTGCAGATGAACGAGACTCCGAGGTAGCCCTGTAGAGATTTTTTACTCGAGACTTGTAATGCTAACATATATTTATTCTGAACCTCGGTATGCACTACAGAATGCATGAAAGACACAAAGACAATACTACCTATTTGAGTCGTTTTGGAATGCAACACACTAGATTTTTGAAAAAGAATCCTATTTATGGTAAGAATAGTACATTTTGGGTCGATTCTCATTGTAAAGCCTAGAAGAATAATACAAAAGGATACACACATGCGTATATTTGCACATAAAACCTTGATGGGGAAGAATTCAATTTTCTTGTCGGTACACACATTTGGTTAATTCCATTTGACCTCTGATAGTAGTACATTACATTGACTACGTAACATTTCTTTGTAAAACTCTTGTTGTATGAGATTAAAATTTACTCAGTTCTTCTTATGACAAACGGAACATTTTCTTTCTGACTTCAAATTTGTTTTATTATATTGTTACCTCTGGAGTATCAGTTCATGTAGACTAACTTTTCATCACAGATTATAACCCTTACAGGATGTTTGCAACCACTTATATCTAACATACGTGACTTTTCAGAGCAATTATTATGTAGGTGATTATGTAGATTATGATGGTGGTTTGCCTTTCCCTTCCTTTCCACAGTCAACGGGTGACAAAATCCAGGCCCTACGAGACAGGTTACAATAACATTACCCTTCGAAACATAGGGCGACAATAACCATGCCCTACGAGGCATAAGGTAACAAAACTCATGTCCAACGAGACACAGAGTGACAAAAATCATGCCTTTGAAAACTACAACCCTGGCGAAAAGCGGTTTTCATCAGTTGTCTGGGCTAGTCAATTCAACAACCAACGGCGCGAACGTAAATAATGACATGTCTCAAGAAATGGCACATGGTACAAGTAACGACACAAAGAATGCTCACAAACAACGATGCGCACTCAAACGCTTCTCGTCTCCATGACTGGCTGGCCTCCCCGCTTTCCGCTGGCCCGCCCACTGTTCCCCGTCTCCTGTTCCCCGTTCCATCTCGCCCGCCTCCCTCCGCGTACGTAGAAAAAGCGCGGAGCCAATCAGTGGAATTTTGGGAATTTTTCTAATGCGTAAAGCCGTTAGCCTAAAAAGGAGCTTGAAACCATTTTAACGAACTTACAAAGCAAAATATAAAAAGGCAAGCACAAAGCCGGGCCAGAGGAGCGCGCGGCGGAGATGTGGGCGGAGGGAAGTGAAATATATATCGAAGCCTAGCGTTTAGTCGCGCCAGCCCGTTAGACGCCATCTCGTTATTGGCCGCGAGCTCTTTCCAAGGCGGTGTTGTCGACTGTCGAGCAAGACGTCGTGAACCAGGGTCCCCGTTCAGATTAAGGTTGTTAAAATTGTTTATCTACGACGACGTTGCGATAATGTTTCCTCAGTTGTAGTCAAATGGGTGCCATAAGGAGCGTCATTATAATACTCGTGTTCTACTGGATTTATTATAGCTCTAGTTGCAAAATGACTTTATAATAAAACTCCTTTCCGTAGGTGAAGGAATGGCGTTGACGTCACAGTGAAATAAAGACAGTTCCATGATGAAGTGCAGGTTACTCACGCCTGTACAATAGTACTCACGCAATACAAACAAGGCATTATAATCGAGAAAACCATAATCTCAAAATATAGATTTTAAAACAGAAAATATTTTGAATGAAATTATTACACTTAAATATACATAGATGTGCTAGGAGAACCACTTCTATTATAAGTTCCATCTTATTTAGGGTTCATTAATTTAAAACAACAAATTCTATAACTATATTAATAAAAATAATTTAACAATATATTAAATACTTATATATAGACGCTAGACGTCATATTAGGCATTTTACACCAATGCACCACTGTGTGTTTTCAATTCGATTACTATCGCTATGCAAGACGTGGAGCACTGACGAGGAGCAGGTGCAGATCTAACGTGCAGAACGCTGAAAGAGATGCGGCGTCAAGAAAACGTGCATTAGATGAGGAGTAATCGATGATATACGAGCTGCATTCAATTACGAAGTGACGTTAATTTAAAGGCGATGTGGAGAACATTCGCATATGAAGAGAGAGAAAGAGAGGGAGGAAGAGTATGAGGAGAGTGGGAGACGTGCAGAAACCAATTCCGTTGCCTTTGATGCTAGCGCGCCTTCTCGGATGCAAGAAGGAAGAGGCGAAAAGGAGAAAAAAAATCGACGAGGAGAAAGGGTGACAAGGCTTCTGAACTACGGGTCAAAAGTCTGCTTACAACGTCTTTTACCATCTTCGAAGAGACAAGTATAGACATACGCTCACTATATGATTTAGATACGAAGATTAATACATTGAATGAACAAATATGACGTATGAGTGTACAAACACGTACATGATCATATGTAAATCGAATTAGATTATATCTTATAAGCCAAAAAAATATTATTCTTCGCACTGACGTGAATGTCTTGCTGTATGTGCGTAACAGTATAAAAACAGGAATTGATTAATGCGTAAGCAGACAGAGTACTTTTTTACGGCTCCCGCGATGTAGGGCAGCCCAATAATGTTGAAAAAAAAATTTTACTTTATAAATATGTGGAAATATTTTTAGAACAAATAATATTTGTGAATAGTAAATGCTATGGTTTTGTTTATTTATGTTACCCAATAATGCAATATTATTTTGTTAAATTGAAGATTGAGAACTTTTATTCAAATGAAATTTGTGCTTCACAATTACTTTTTTAATAAATGTCATGAATGTTTGTTTGAAAATAAAAGAAGTTTTATGGCAATTTGGAATGAAATATAGACAATGTTAAAATAAATTAAATATAAAAATTTCTCAAAAAATGTTCCGATTTTTTCTTTAAACTGTGTGTACGGTTACTGCTTTGTTCACTAAATAACATAGTATAAAAATTATTTTAATGTATTGTGATAAGCCAGGAACCCTCTGTTGTATTGAAACTTAAAAAACGGCATCAAAACATTGTAATTAGCTCGTAAATTAATACATGTAGAATAAGGATAGTCAAAGAATACACGTTGTCAGGGCGATCGATACACAAGGTCGCGAACATGAAGCATTCATTTGTGAAGAGGGAAACAGGGCTCCATTTAGTGCATACAAAGAATGTATGGAGAAGGAGGAGGTGCAAGCCGTAGTTTTGTATAAATTTAATAATATTCATTCTCTCTAATGAGGGCGGCTAGAGCGGACGCATTTGATCAGACGATACGAGTATTTTCAGCAAAGTTGGTGACATGTAATTAGTTCCAAGATTCTTAAGAGTTGCATATAATAATAACTTAAAGATGTCATATTAATTCTTGTTATGAATGTCAAGTTAAATCTAAAAAAAACTTCGTATCTGAAAGGAAACTTAGAATAAGAAGGATTGGCAGATGGGGATGGTGTTCCTATTGAATACAGACAATCGGGAATATGAGCCCACCTGAGGTGCAGCTAGGGAAAGTTTGCGATCGCGTAATAATTTTTGGCTGGCAGCTTGATATTTTATGAAACCATCAATTAGCAGATAATACTCCGAGGACGTTTGGAAAACTGACGTTAACATTAAGAGAGAATTCGGTGAGAGATACATTATCACGAATAGCAACGGACAGCATCAAGAGAGAAGAAACGGAGTTCATCCGAGAAACCGACGATGCGCGCCAAGATTATCGTAAGCAATGAATTTTGATTCTTGACCCGGTCTAAAATATTAATTATTGTATAGGAAAGAAACAACACTAGTCCATTTCATAAGCCTACAATAATGTGTAACTAATTGGTAATGAATGTTAAATTATCTGTTTGAAGAAAAGGCAGATAAATTGCAGCTAGTTGCCATCAATTCAAAATAGCTTCATTCAAGTTGTCATTAGCAGAACGTCCAGGAATCGCAATTCTATATAGATTCGCACGTCCACATACGACAGGTAACAAAGTAGCATGTTGTATGTTGAAACCCATAAGCAAAAATAGAAAATAGAATGAAGATAATATTTTAGTACCGGGCAAATGTATGAGCATAGCAGGGCAAATGAATGATAATATACTTCTGGATCAATAATACGTAGATTTCCACGACGTGCCCAAGCAGGAAAGTAATAACATTAATAAAAGTAGAGAGATTCATTCTTTAGAATATCAAATTTTAGTAAGAAGATTTATAAGTATTAGTTATTATATATCAGAAGGTTTAAGTAATTTTACAAATGACTTGCCTAACGTGGAACAACGAAAGTACATAAATAAGTATCAGTATTAAGTAATCTCTTAGTATTCTTTTGAATTTTCACAAATTTCACAAATATTTTTTATAATCTTTCACCTCGTTAATAATTATATTTTTATACATTAGTGAATTTGTGAATAAAAAAGATTCAAACGATTTCTTAAGATGTTTGCTAAAATCTCACAGTTTTATGTGAAAATGAGCTCGAAATTGTGCGTTTTCATAAACGCTTAAGCGACATTTTTTGAAGAACAGCTCCAAATTTTTTAATGAAAATTTGCATATAGCCATTTTTTACTATTCTATGAAATTATTAAAGTCGTATTTCAATTTTACTATTAGGGGGTCCAAAATGTCAGAATATGTGAAAAATGTCTTTTAGGCGCCGGCAGGTAGCATCTGGGAAGAGGCAGGGGCAACCTCGTAAAGGTAGCACAACTTGAGATTTAGAAGACTATCTCTTGACCCCAAACGTATTCCAAACGCACCTTTTTCGATTTAGTTAGGGGGTATTTTTACTTTCTTGTATAGAGTATACAGAAAGTTATGTAAATCGATTCCGAAAAAGGGGATATTTCAAAACGTCCATCTGTCCGTCCGTCTGTTCTTCCGTCCGCCTGTCCGTCTGTCCGTCTCTCGGTTCGTCTGTGAACATCACTAGCAGCTAAACCATACATAGTTTTTTTAATTAAAAAATGGGCAAGTCCGTGAAGCTATCTTCACCAAGAAAATTAGAAAACGTTGCTACGAGAGTCCGTGCCATTCCATAGCACTAGTTGTTTATACGTATGGCTTTGTGTGGTGAAAAACTACATGTTTTAGAATATTTTAGGATTTTAAAATCTTCAAAATCAGAAACATTAAAATTTTAAACATAATTTTAGTAGATTTGCTGAAAAACATTAAATATTCGCTTCTATCGGCAAAATTTTCAGATATTTATGAATATGCTTAATATGGTGTATACACTATGTCATACTTGAATATTGGTGCTACAAGAAGAAAATAATTTTCAATAAAAATACGATTTTTACTTGTTATAATTTCATCGTGAACACCAAATTGGGTTTCTATTTTACTAAAATGTCATTGTTAGGATAATTTGTTTCAAAGTCCCTCATCTGCTGAAACAGCATCAAAAAGAGGCCATCATGACGCTACAAGTCTGATGTACAGTTCAGAGCATCAGTGTCATTGTAAATAAAATTAAGCATCTTCCTATGCTGTCGCAATTTTGTAGCATTCGTACGAATGCACTAATAAAATACTTTCACATCTTTTTCAGTAGGGGTGCAAAAACTATTCTACAGAGCGCGAATTAAAAAGTATATTTATTCCATCAATAATACAATAACCTATCAGTAAAATCCGAAAACTGTTCACTATTATCTTAATTCCGAATATTTTAATAGTATTCAAATTTCAATGTCGCGGGCAAACGCCTATTTATGGCATTGGTGTACAGAAAAAGATTCATCAACTTGAATACGATACGAGCGCACTCCACGGCAGATGTTTAGCAGTAAATAGAAGATACGGCACTGGCGTGTGCTTTTGGACGGAAAGATCCAGAGCTGGAGTTGCAACGGCTCTCATTGAACTGCTACGGCGAAGATCACGTCCCGTCCGTCCCATTAAAAAGCCACGCGCTCACATACTACGCCGCTCGAATGCATCTTAGGACGTGCGTCGCGCGACGCGGCCAGGAGGCGAGGCGACAATACAACTCACGTACAATTGAAAAGGGGTCAAAAAGGGCGGAGATAAATAAATAAATACATTATAAATAATGAATAAATAATAAATAAATAAAGAATAAATTATAAATAAATAATTGATAAATTATAAATAAATTATTTATAAATTATAAATAAATAACTGATAAATTATAAATAAATTATTTATAAATTATAAATAAATAATTGATAAATTATAAATAAATAATTTATAAATAAATAAATAAATAAATAGTTGATAAATAAATAAATAAATAAATTGAATTAAACTTCCTTGTGGCTTACGGCTAGCGAGCTAGCTATCCATGTCGCAAATCCGGGTACGATTCTCAGAAGGGGACAAAATTAACTGCCGCTTGTCATTGTTCCTATAACTGATTGCTGTGGTGGAAGCATCTCGCAGGACACGAGAATGCCAATAAATGGTGAAAGGGGGTTGCAAGCTACGACTCTTGCCGTTGGTCACCCAAGCCCATGGCCGTTAAGCTTGGAACGCCTTGGCTGGGCTTCCTATAATTTGATGATGCTGCAGTGCCCATGTACACACATACAATAAATAAACGAAATTCAAAATGTAAGGTTTTATCGAATCATTGAGAATTGACTTAAATGTTCATGCTCACATGCACCAGCCTGAGGAAGGAACCTATAAATTTTCTATGTACGGTTTACGAAATTTAAGATGGATCATAAATGTCATATTGAACTAACCACTTGGACCTACGAAGAAAGAGATTAATTTGAAATAAAAACCTTTTGCTAAACCAAACTCCCAATGTGTGATATTTTTGCCCAAATCTCGAATCACTGTCGACACAAACATTGCAGCAAAAGGAAAAATAAAAACAGTGAAAACTTTTCGAGATGCAGTTGTCAGGTACGAATGTAGAATATTGATTTATTGATTAGTAATTCCAGGCACGTCAAGTGCAAAGGCCATTAGTATCGCAAGTGTGGTGCACTTCACTGCGGAAGGGGTTTTCACTGCGGAAGGGGGCGCTTCCCCGTTAGATCACGAGGTCCAGCGCAGACCTGCGTCGTCTTGAGGGTAATTTTCCTAATCAGATATCTCTCAGGCAAGCACCAGCCTGGACAAGCTCTAAGAACCCGACTGGTGCAATAGAGTAGTGAATCTGAGTGTAACTGTGTAAGTAAGTGGTGATTATAGGACAAGAAAGAGAAAGGAATGATTGTGCGCACTTCGTAGTCCCCCCGCACGGGCCTCGCGACCCGTTTGTTAGGGTACTTCTCCGGCATTCTCCTCGTGTTGATCGGAGAAACCACGGACAACTACCGATCAGAGCTACCGGCCGCTAGAATTCTCCTCCAGACAGCGGCTGAATTCGACCTAGCTGAAAAGCAGTGTCATTAAATCTTGCCACTGTCAGGACACGAACCTAGAATCCCTAGTCAGAGGCACTGCAGTGATATCAGTTGACGCCCTGAGCCATCTTTGCCGTTAGAATGAAAGGTATAAAAGTGTGATGTTACATGAACGACGATATGTGTGAAGAAAGTTGCATTACTTCTCCAAACCATAAAAAGCAAATATTGAAATCAGCTGAAACAAGATATGTTACAATTTTACTTTCTGTTTTATATCTGAAATTACGATATTTTTATTTTATTTTCTAACGATTGTAATGTATGCTTCAAAGCCACAGAATGCGGGACACATCTGCTTTTCATTGTGAATTCGGCCCACTGTGCATCACGACACGCACCTGGAGCGGAGTATCCTTGTCGCGGCGTCTTGGCGGAGAGTGGCCTGGACGCAAACGGCGGCGGCGGCGTTCCTTCTCAAGAGCAGAACGTCCGCTCCGAGCAGAGCAGTGCGTTTCGGTTTCGAATAGCAGCTCTCCTCCTGCCGCCTGCCTGAACACGCTCGGCGCGAGCGGCAGGGCGTTGTTAATGAAGAGTCTGCCGCCGCCAGTCTTAATGTTTAGAGGCGCGTGTCACCTTTGACACTCCTTGCGCCTTTGAGACGCCGCCCTCGTTGGTAAAGGTCGTTGACGTCTAGGTTCTTGGAAACCGTTTTCTGCGCTCGACAGCGAGTCCACCTGCATTTGATTACATGTCGTCAAGGAAAACATTGTCAACGTGGTAAAACATGACAACCAGCGCGGCTTGGCTTCTTGGTCATATTCTCTTTAGTGCGCTGTTTAGGTGTGGTTGGAGTATTGTTTCAAATACTAGACTTAACTATACCCATCAAGTCATAATTGGTCATCTCATTTGTCAGAGCATTTTTGGGCGTCTGACGAATGTGTGGCGTGCATCCTTAAAACACATCGTTTTGCTCATTACTATGCTCTGTGTCATTCTTCATTTATAAAGATGTTCTTATTCTGTTCGGTTCTCATTTCTTCTCAAAGTCTCAACGAGAAGTACAGACTTTACTCGGTGAGCTGCTTTTTTCAATCGATCCGCCAACATGGCGATAATAAATCTTCCTCTTATATTTATTCATGTAACTGGTGAATATATACCTGCGTAAATACTTCATCCTCTTACATTTACGCTATACTATTTTCGTTTGTTCACTCAAGGCATGTCAAACCACCCCCACACGAATTATTTCCCCTCGCACTCTTGCCAGCCTGCACAACGTCCCCTGATTTTGGTCGCGTCTCCCCTCCAAATTTAGAAAGTAATGCACAACGCAAACTTTAGCTGGGTTGGTAAGGGTGAAGCGCGCTCGAAATATCGGGAAGAATGGCATCTGCAAACTAAAGTGTGTTTGCGAGATGTTTTCAATGCAACAAAGATCTGAATTATGTTTATACCCTTTATTATTAAAGTGTTACTTATTTTTATTACTTATTGCTTCATTTTACGTTTATTTTCTTTAAAATTTGTGCCTTGTACAATCTTTTTGTGAAGGGCCAGGAATATGCTTGAATGATAAATTCTTTGCCTATTTTCGTTTTGTGTTATGATTTGTAAAATAATTCTGTTTTTTGTCGTATGTAGCAATATAGTGAAATAAATGAATACCCCATCTCGTCCAGTAAAACGTCCTCTTAGTTTTATTATGTCGCTCTTACGGAAGGACAGGTCTGTGAAAAGACTTGAATCTTTGTCCCTAACGTGAACGTAAGAAGTTAATGTAATTATTGCTCTCTTGGGTAACAGCGATTGCGAAATCGAGATCCTTTCGATGCAAAATAATTAATTGTATTTGCAATTGGTGAATTTATGGTTATACGGTCGTATTTCATTTGTAAGATTTATTTATTTCTTTAATAAAAGAAATTAAAATTAATATCACTAAATAAAGGCAATAACTGACAACTGACTTCTCCAAAAGACAGTTATGATCCAGGAATCCAGACGCCCCCCCCTCCCAAGTAACCCTCCTGCCATGCAAGTACTTTTTTTAAACCTCCGTTTACTTTTAAACCTCCTGCCAGTTTCTATGGACACAGTGCCCGTGAACTCTAGTAAGTTGCTTTGCCCGCGGCCCTTGACTTGCCCGATTTACTTCAAACTCTTGCATCCAGGTGAGAATGAGACGTATAACAAAACTATGAATTATCACCTTTTATTTGAACAAAAGAAAATATTACCATTGGTATTTTGAGATGTGACTACACTAGACTCACTATTAGCTACACGAAAAAGTGTAAGTAGTCACAATAATATTTATTGCCGGAGAATTATTATTGGGTAAGTTGCGGGCTTATCCAGTGTCTTATGAAACTGGCTGTTAGTAGAACGCAATACTATCAGAATGAGAATGTTCTACTCGTAGCAGAAGTCAGGACCTTGTCACACTAACAACTTATTTCCGACGCTTTTGTTAGTTGGAACATTCCAAAAGGTCGATTGTGGAATTCCACATACGCTGCATCAAAATCACTTCATCAAACAGCGACTCCCTCCCGTCCCAGGCGGCGTGCGAGTGTGGTGCGTAAAGAAGCGTGAGCCGTCGAACGCACGTCGCCGCGACGCGCCGTGGCAGCGATTGGCCACGCGCGTCAACGCCGGAATGCGGGCGGCGCAAGAGCGCGCAGCAGCTGCTGAGGGCCATCGCCAACGACAGAGCTCCTTGGACGGTGACCCATGATCAAACACGGCCACTATGGATACTTGTTTTTATTTATTTTCATTTTTTTCATTTATTTTTATTTATTTCTATTTATTTATATTTATTTATATTTATTTTGTTTATTTTTTGTATTTTTTTACTTTTTAAATCATTTATTTGAATTATCTAGATCTAATCTCCGCGGCGACATTCTGAGACGCGTCTTTTTATTTCGAGCATACACGCTTCATGGAAGCCCCTATTCCGCCTGACTGTGAATTTCACCTCCTACAGATGCCAATTTCTTTGTAGCATATATCCGAAGTGTCTGATGGGGAGAACTCGTGGTTTCCTTAGGTTGGGTTATGAGAGATTAAAATTCGTGGACCTCTTCCAGGGTTCCCTAACGAACCACCAACGTGACATGACACACTGAGAATTTAGGGTCTTTCAAAAATTTACCCTCCCCAACTGGAACAGATTGATTCGAATCTGCAAACTTAGATTTTGAAAGTCTGTGTTCGAGCCCCTTCCACTGGAGGGGCGAGGGGCTATTTCGAGAATCTAAACTGGAAGGCACGGCGGGTCTGGTCATCTGGCAATTGTGGAAAATGCCAGTTGCTTTCCTCTTCGGGGGAACGCGCTGTTATCTTTTTTTTTTTCAACTATCAAGACAATATTTTCTAAATATTATTTCCGATTATTATTCAATTTAAAATTGCTATTATACAAAATACATTATTCAAAACATGCAAGATACATTCTAAAATAACCTGTAACTCTGGAAAAAACTCAGTATTTATTGCTCAGAAGAGGTGTCCCCAAAATGCTCTTATTATTCTGTAGGAATCAGCTGTAGAAAATGGAATGATATAGTTTGAATTTACTTTTATTTTACTTATTGAATACACGAGTGGAAAAGAGCAAATAAAGTGTTTGCAAATTATATTTTGTTATGTAAACTTATTTAAAAGAACCAAAATATTACTCTGAAGGAGGCGGTGTTAACAAAAAACATCAACAATTGTGATTTTATCAACACTCATGACATACACCGTATATAGCCTACAAACATGATTCTATTTGCATTGCTTGCTTCAAGTAAAAATTGAATTTCGCTTATCGGTGAACACATTCGCTTGATGACGATACTTATGAATAAAGAGAAAAAAAACATTCATATAAATCTGCCATTTTATTTCATTCGATACATTTGATCTCGGTAATATACGTAGTTTATCTAAAAGTTTATTGCCCTTTCTTTTTAATAATGCACATAAACGACATTCTCTGAAATTTTACATTATTGTAAAGGCAATAAATGCTTCTATTCAAAACCATAACGTCTTTTACAGCCCGGAAAAGCGAACGGGAAAATATACACTGCAGCAGCATCTCTTGCCCTGCATCTCATTTAAACTACCATTCCCGTTAATGCGAAAGATACACGTGTACGTGGGCAAATCAGTCGTTTTTCATTAATGTTCCACGGAGCCAACGAGCAAAAATCGACTCTTAGCGTCCCCTAATTTCGTTTCCCTCCACAGCGCAGCCCTTGTTAATGGACAGGGGGGAGAGTTTTTTGATCTGCGAGACGTATAAAAATATATATTCCTGAACGACCATTAGCAGTTACTGCCTCTGCGATTGAATAAACCCTAGAAAAGCGAAAAAGCTACGCGTACGCCCCACGTGAAAAGCCGAGCCATAAAAAGGGGTGTTTTTTTTCCTACCGGCGGCGAATAGCGATCGGGATCAGCGCGCGAGGGCGGAGGGGTGGGGGTGGGGCAGGGAGGGGAGGGGGTGGCTGATACGCGCGTTGCACGCGGCAGAATCATGCGAAGTATTGTCCGTCATGATGTATGGTCGTTACATTAATCGTATTAATTTTTGACACTCCGAAATTCAATTTTAAACGCCGATATTAGCAGGACGGACAACACGCTTTGGGGCTGGAAGTGGGTGGGGTGGGCTGTGGTGTGGTGGGGGCGGCGTTAGGGGCGGAGAAATGAGGGGGTTGCTAGGATAGTGGGATTTGCAGGGCGTTTGTAGGATTGGCGGGAATTGGCTACGGGATGGGCGGGGATGGATGGGGTGACAGGGTGGGAGGATATTACGAGGGTGGTGAAATTGTCAGAAATGGTGGGAGGCGTGATGCCCTGGAATTTTCGGCGGGGAGTGGTCAGGGTGACCAGGAATGGTTGCGGGGGGCGAGGTAGTCGGGAATTCTCGTGGGTGGTGGGGATGTTGGGGAGGTTGGGAATGGTTGGGGGCGCGCGCGGTACTCAGGAAATCTCGAGGTGGTGGGGACGGCGGGGAGGTTGGGGGATGCCAGGTGTGATTAGGGGAAGGGGTGAGGTACTCATGAATTCTCGTGATGATGGGAACGGCGGGGGGGTTGGGAATGGTAAGGAGTGGCCAGAAATGGTTAGGGGAGGGTCAGGTAGTCAGGAATTCTCGTGGTGATGGGGACGGCGGGGAGGTTGGGAGTGTCCGGCCAGAAATGGTTAGGGGAGGGGCGAAGTACTCAGGAATTTTCGTGGAGCTGGGGACGGCGGGGAGGGTGGAAATGGTAGGGGTGGCCAGGAGAGGTGGGGTTCGTGCTCAACAGGAGAGCGTCATGGCAGCGCCGGGGCTCGATACCTATCGAGGCCTATCGCAGCTCGGTGGCAGTGTGCTTGCCCGTTATTAATTACTGCCTATCTGGTGTGACTTTCATCGAATTGTGGAATAAGTGACAAATACCTCGGGTTGAATTATAATCCAGTAAGTTGTGACGGGAGAAAATGTCGTTAACACTTGGTGACAATGAGAGTGTGCTCTTAATTCATGTAGTTTTCAATGAAAGTAACTACAATTAATTAATTATTATCTGGGGACGAGAGAATAGTCACAACGCGTATTTGACAAGAAATAACGTGTTTCAAGGAATCTTCTATATCAAATCCTATAGTTGCTTCGCCAAATGTTATGCAAAATTTGGACGTTGTTGACCTAATGAAATAATTGAATTATACACTTTAGTGGTATAAGACGAAGGACAAATTGAAGTCTACGAGTACAACAGTTGAATGAAAGAAGGGAAATATTAATGTCATGATACGATTGACAAGATTGGAATTGGTTTATTGACTCTTTGATATTCTCACTATCTGCAATTCACCGAAATATTTCCGTCAATACTCAAACTTCCAGCTAATGTCTCACGTATGCGACATTCTAAAAAGTATTCCCACATTTATCATTTCGCAAAACTAACTCTGTTGAAGATTGACTGAGGCGTTATCAAATGTGGATCTAGCCGCAAATCGCATTTTCTTATTAACTACTACGATTACATTTCGTATAAAATCTCATCCAATCCGCTCAGCTCCGTGTTCGCGATTACCTGAGGAAGCTGCGAGTTTCCGATTTGTTTTAATTTTCCTGCGGCTCCGCAAATTACGTACCGTGCGGGATGGGATCGCGCGGAGGAAAAGTCGTTACGTCACCGGCGGCGACGAGACGAGGGACGGCTGACGAGATCCCTCCATCAGGCGATTCGGCGCCGAAGGTAAAAGAGAATTAATCCGCCTCCGGACGGCAGCGCTACCTCGTGCTTCATTGCGCTCACCACTCGCCACAGATTTTTCTTTTAAATTTCACGCAGTACGTCATTTCGACGAGCCATCCTCCAAGTCATCCCAGAAGCCGTTGCCGGTTATCGGGCTGCCGCCAGAACCCACAGTTCTCTCGACGTCGAATCGATCGCTCTTCTTTCAATCCTCCGCCGCGAAACTTGATAGGTAATTACAGTTTTATTTCACACCAACTTGTTCTAATAAGCCGGACAGGGAGAGGGAGCGAGAGAGATTTGTGTTGACTGAAATCTTCGGCAGAAAATAGAAAGCAATATTTCACACGGAGATACGATATTTTATTTTTTATTTTTCTGTTTTGTAGATTACGCCTGTAACTACTTCCTCAGGGACATTAAGATAAAGTCCCAACGTTCGTAGTAAGAGAGTGTGGGGACATTTCATATGCCTCTGTACGCGTGGATGTAATCTAAAAAATGCATTTTGAAGTCATAACACGGCGCATGCGCAGGAAATAAAACGTTCCGCGCTGTACGTTAAACCTATAATCATTTGGGTGATAAGCCCAATGGCGGCTAACGGCGAGGAGTGCGCTTATCAAAAACACAAAAAAAACACCAGTTAAAAAAGAATGAGACTATCCGCCGATTAAAATGAATTAATGACCCAGTCTCTTCCTCTCTTGCACGCACGGGCTCGTTTTTTCGAAGCAGTTATACCCATTCAACCCTTTGGTACTTATAAAGGTGTTATCAGCCAGTTAGACTTTCAAATCGAAAATTTTATAGTGACCATTAGCCAAAAACTGCAGGAAAGAGGGTGTCAGCGCCAGTGCCGGCGAGGGCTGACCGTATTGCAAATGTTTTCCAATAAAATGATAGCAGTGTTCGACGTGGTTAATGCCCTCGGACGGGGTTTTATGACGGCTCCGAGAAATATGCAGTGATAGCCGCGCAGTGTACAACTTTTATGGCAATAATTGTTGCTATTTTTCTGGATATATGGCCGCGCGAAATCGCGTCTCCGTCGGACGCGGTTTATCGCGGTCCGCGAGGCCACCGTCGCTGCCGCCGCTATTGCCCGCGCCGCCGCCGCCGCCGCCGCCGCCCGCCGCCGCCGCTGCCGTCCGCGGCTATCGGAGCCGCGAAAAGCCTTCATCGCCGCTGTCGCCGACGCCGCTACGATCCCGAACCTTCCGCTCTCCGACCGCTACCCCCCCCCCCCCCAACGAGCGGTGGCGACGACGACTGTGAAGGCGCGGGCAATGCTAACGGTTTCAGCGGTGGCGGGGACGGTAAAAGACGTTAGTGAACCACGGTGGAGTGGGAGGAAGGGCTGAGACCAGCGGGAGCGAAAGGTGGTGGAAAGGTAGAAGAATTTTGCGGCATGATGGGCGGGGAGGAGGAGGAGGCAGAAAGAAGAGAAAGAGTGGAAAGGAGAGACGGAGATGTCAGGGGTGAGTGGCTGGGAGAAGAGATGCGGTGGGATGGAGGCTATGGTGAGAAGCGGAGGAATGTGGATGGGGATGATAGTGCGACTGCGCCACCGGTCAGAAATGGCAAATGGAAGCTTCTGTGGAAGTTAAGGCGGCTGTTGAATGGGCGACGGTGTTTCTGTGGCTAAAGCAGTGGTGATGGCGAAGGAAGTAATGGTCGTGGCGTCGGTAGCGAAGGCGACAGCGGTGGCGGTGGCGGTAACTACAGAATGGGCACCGCACCGGTAGAGGTAGTAACAGAATGAAAGCGGTGTCAGCGTAGGGGTGAAGTGTGTGTGTGTAGGGGGGGGGGAGAACTGTTAAGGTAGAGCAGTTCGCAAATAAAAATGTTGACTATAGAAGTAACTCACATGTTTGATCATTAGAAAAGGAGTATGATTAAAGGGTAGAAAGAATAGAATAAAACTTTGCGGTCAGGAGAGGATTGCAAGGAAAAAAGGAAAGGAAAAACTGGTGAAATAATAGAATGGATGAGCAAGAATGTTGCAAAAAGAGATTCGATAGGTATATATATATATACATATATATATATATATATATATATATATATATATATATATATATATATACATATATATATATATATATATATATATATATATATATATATATATACACAAAGTCACCGAGGACGAGAACGAAAGAAACAACACAAAAACAGTAACGGCAGTGAATATCAAAACATACTCCAGATAATCGAGATGAAAAAAATATTTAGACTATAAGTAAAAGTGATCCTGATGGAAGAGTAACAATTGCAAGATCATGTTAAGAGAGGCAGAAACAAAAAGGGTGCAATTGAAAACAGCAAATGAAATATAGAAAACGAAAATAATAGGCGTTGAAACACGAATAAGTACAGGTGATTTCATATGCATTCTGAAATGCAGACGACGAGAAAGAGACAGGGAGACACAGAGACAGAAAGTCAGAGAGAGATTGAGAGAGAGAGAGAAGGAGAGAGACAGAGCAGGCGAAAGAGGGAGAGAGATGTGTGATCTGTCTGTCTGTTTCCACAGACAGACAGATCACACCAGAGAGGCAAGTACACACAATGTTGATAACAGAGAACAGAAAACAAAATATATTTAAGAAATAAGATAATTAGTTCTTGCAAAACGTTTTACATGGAAGAAATTGGTCACAATCACTAGCCCCTTATCTGCCCCTAATATTTCAGGGTCTGACTCGCCTTCTCGATAAAACTTAGATTTATGCACAGTACGTGACTTATCTAAAGCAACTGGATTTAGTATTTCATTGCTTAGTAAACACTCATCATAACGAAGTGGCGATAAGTGCGTGTCAGATCCTGCTCATTTGCTTCGTTTTAATAGCTTAATTTTAATACGTACTTTTCAAAACGTTTTACGATGCCCTTCCGAGCTCTTCGTTTTAGACAACGCTTCCGACGGTCGTCCCTGGTACAACGAGTAGCGTAAACATCGCACTCCGATCGTAATATTTATTTTTATTGAAACTCGATGTGTAAATTCCACATATATTTTGAACATTCCCAATTTTATAGTCGGCAATAAAAGGTCGATTTTATGATTTACGAAAGAACGTAAATCCAATCGGTGTTTTTGTACACCGCGCGATGGGATAATTTGACGCGTAATATTGCAATCTGCGAAACAAAACCATTTACCCGCTCTCGCACCTCGCTGGCCGGGCGGAGGGGTCGCAAAAGGGTGGGGGCGATGCGACACACACAGTGGGGCTGCACGGGAACCGTTGGACAGAGACTGAACAGTGGGCCTGCATGTGGACTGTGAACATTGGGCCTGAATGGGGACACTGAACCTGAATGTGGTCAGTGGGGTCTGAATATGGACTGTGAACATGAATGTGGAGACTGGGCCTGAATATGGACATTGAGGCCTTAATGTGGGCACTGAGCCTGAATGTGGACTGTGGACATGAATGTGAATGGGAGGCCTGATTCATAGATTGATTGGTTGGTGATTCCGGGCACGTCGACTAAGGCATAGTCCCGTAAGTGTAGTGCATGTTTTACCGCGGAAGTTGGCGGTGATATTCCCCCGCTGGATGGCGAGAAACAGCGCCGACCTCCCCGTCGGCTTACGGAATTTTCCCAAACCAGGTATCTCCCATCAGCGGGACACTGCCACAGCCGGGACAAGCTCTAAGCTCCCGTCAAGTATGTTAGTGTAGTGCATGTAAGCGAAGGTGTATAAGTAAGGAGGGAGGATAGAACAAGGAAGAGGAAGAAAACGTCGCGCGCGGTCCGTGGCCCGTTTGTTAGGGTACTGCTCCGGCATTGGCCTGGTGTTGATCGGAGAAACCACGGAAAACTTTCGATCAGAGCAGTCGGCCGCTAGAATTCTCCTCCAGACAGCGACTGAATTCGTCATGAAGCTACCCATGAAGCTGTTGTCGAAAATACTGCCACTGTCGGGACTCGAACACTAGGACCTCCTGGTCAGAGGGACTGCAGTGACATGAATTGATGCCCTGAGCCACCGAAGACGCTAATGTGCCTGGATGCGTGATGATCTAAAATATGAACGGTGGAGCGGAACATAAAAGGTACACGAGATTGTGAATAGTTAGCCAAAATGTAATGTGATTGGACTGAATGTGATCAACACTCTTGACTGAGGACAGTCGAACAGAATAATAATCAGATAGCTCTTGAATGTGCAGCTTGAATGTGAACACCGGGCCTGAATGTGAAAAGTGTCCCTTAAAAGTAGTGAGATTAAATACGATTAGTGGAAAATGGTGATAATGAGATCACTGAGCTTGGATGTGAGCAGTGGAGCTGAATATGGTGATCATTAATGTTGAAGGGGAATATAGGGATCGAATACTCAGTCTTGTTGTTCTAAATTCTAAATATTAATGCTTTTTCTAGAACGTCTCTGTGATTAGTACATTTGCGAAGATCAGTTATACCACTGACGTATTAACGGAAAAACTAGGTCGAGAAATAGAACTTGAAAATGTAGTTCATCGATGTAGTGTTATAAGCGAAAAGTATTTTCAATTAAATCACAGTGGAGGGGAAAGACAGGAAAAGAATGAGAGATAAGGGAATAGAGAGGAAAAGAGAAAAGAATAAGTATCCATGTAGAGAATGAGAGGAATATCTTATCACAAGGAGAAGAATGAGGACACTACGGCGGAAATGCGAAAATAACCATTTAATAATCGAGCGCCAAAGTTCACAGCAATCGGCTCATTAGAATCACGCGTGTAATAAATTTAACTTTCGCAACGGCAATTGCCAGAAAATAACACTGCTTCTGCTGATGCCGGATATAACCGGATCCACTATCTCCTAAAAGAGCGGTTACTCTCTACTTTCCTCACGCTGTGTGAAGTATTGTAACAAACAGGAATTCCTTAATATTGTGTTACATTTCCTTCATATTCTTATAGAAGAGACAATTTTCTTTGGAAGTACTATATTAGTTTCATTAGTGTATATTTAATATCTGGTTATTAGACTTCAGATGCCGATTTCTTCAAATGTAATTTTCTGTGGTCAAATCGAGTACACATAATTTTCCGGTATTTCCGGTACAAAATACTTTACTGTGAATTTATATCAATGTTCAATGTTCGTCTTTTAGCATCACACCAAATATATTTCGACATCATCATCAGAAGCAACAGAGGGATCATTTATGTTTTCCATTTAGTTTATGATAAATTGTCATTACTTCGAGATCTCCCTCGCGGTGACACTCAGATAATATGACACACAGATAATATGTTTTATGTTTACACGTGAAAAGTGTTTGTAAATATTTGAGAGGCTAAGATTTAAAAATAAATTACAGGATATGAAAGCATTATTATCTGGAATGATTGAACAAGATGAAACGGAAACTAATACGGAATGAAACGCAGAATAATTGGTTGACTGAGCGATAGAGTTATTGATTGGTGACTCCTGGTGCATCAATTGGTGATGTCATTAGCCCCGTAAGTTTCCAGCATTTATATTGTGGAACGTAGCGCTAGAGCGTTCCTTCTCCGCTAGAGCGTGTGATCCGGTGCCAACCTACACGTCGGCCGGCGGGGATTCCCCTTCCAGGTGACTTCGGCAGCGGGGCACCGCCAGCGTCCAGACCAAGCTCCCGACTGGTCTCACGACATGTGTGGTGATGCAGTGGATGCAAATGTGTGTATGCAAGAGGTGTGGTGGGGGCAGGAATGCGATAGGAAAGAACGCCCGCGGCCAGTGGCTCGTTTGTTAAAGTACATGAGTCTGGCGAGGTTTGAAGTGAAGCACGCAAAACCACCAATGAGAGCAGCTAGAAGTCTCCGCCAAATAGCTAACTAGACCTACCTAGTAGAAAATCGGTCACTGACGGGACCCGATCACTTGGACCTCCGGTAAGTGTCGCTGCAATGGCGATAATTGTTGCCTTGAGCTAACCCAGTCGGTCATTGTAATCGAGAATAATGGATTTAGTCATAGGTGACATGCACTGCATAAATTATTTTTATTTTATCCTTTTTCTGTCATAAGTCATTTATTGCGTTACACTAATTAATAAACAATACATCGATGTAACAAGAAATAGAATTTCACCTTCTAAAGAATTTATTATTCTTGTTCTGATTCTAATGCAGTCATAGGTCACCATGTCGGGGGCGGGGATGGTCGGCCTGTTGTGGGACGGAAGCCGTCGGCGGTGGCCGGGAGATGGTAGTTGGGGTCGACGGGGCAGGGATGGTTAAAGAGGCCGAACGGTGCGCATCGGTGGGGCGGTCGGCGACGGCGGGTGTGTGTGCGTGTATGGCAGAGGCTAGGCAGGAGCGGTCGACAGGGAATGGAGGGGAGCGGTCGGCGGGAGTGGGGCAGTGGTGGTCGGTGGGAGCTCGTTGGTGGGGGCGGGGAGGAGGTGCTGGTCGATGGTCTGGCGGTGGTGATCGGCGGGGGCAACGCGGGATGGTCGGCGGAGGGCGGGCGGCGGGGACCGGACAATAGTGGGTAGGGGCTGGACGGTGGTCAGCAGTGCTCCGGCGGAGTGGTCGGGAAGGGCCGAGCGGTGGTGATCGGTGGAGACCGGGTGTGGATGGTCGGCGGGTGTGGGAGGGGCTGATCGACTGTGCTGGGGCGGGGGCCGGCCGGTGGTAGATGGCGGGGCGGGTATGGTCAATGGGGCCGAGCGGTGAGGATCAGGGAGGGCGGGGGTGGTCGGCGGGGGCCAAGCGGGGGTGGTCGTCAGGCCCGGAACACCAGAGCGGGCGGCGACGACGTCTGCTGCGCTGCTGAGCGCGGGGCGGCGGCGCTTATCTGGGCGGCGATAGCGGCCGCCCTGCGCCCTCCGCACAACGCCCGCCATTGTGCTCTATTTATACCATGCCGCGCGCGTCTAACATAAATAGGCTCCCGAAGGAGCCATCGGCGACCGCGGGTCGCCGACTACACGCCCACTTGCCGCTGGGAAGGGGGACCGACACCCGCGCCCTGGGGTACGCCACCCCGCCCAGTCGAGCGCTATCCTGTGACGCACCCGGACTCTCCAACTCCCCTCTGCGTCAAGTCCATTTCCAATCTTTAATTTTCTCTGCCCTTGATTTCTTAACTCTTTATTATTTTTTATCTCGTGTGGAAGTTATCAGGTGATAACTAGAGTCATCCTATTGGTAATGCTCTGAAAATCGCCTTAACTGTTTACATTGTGTTTACATTGATAAAAATCACAAAATAAGAATTTTTAGGTAATTATCTTGTTGCATTCCAGCAATGAGAATAACTCCTCTAATTTATTGCAGTTACGTTCGTGGAGTTGTTCGTTTACATCAGTCATTCCAAAAGGGATCAAATACGACTCTCTGGGTCCCATTTGAACTTTCTTTATGGGACGATAGTTTCATTAAGAAAGAAAGGGATTGAAGACAGCTACGAATAGACTCCCACGCCACTGTCTTTTAAATTATAAAGTGGGTTCAATAAATCTATGATCTCAATGCTAGGTGTGTAATTAAAAAGATAAAAATGACTTATCTCATGTACGTCGCGAAAACATATTCGAGGCAAATCACACTAGAGTTCTCTGATCTTCTTTCTTATTGCTTCAATTAATTCACAGCACAGAGTTTCCATCAATAGTTCCTCCAATCATACCAGTGAGGGGCTTTTCCTCACGATTTGGAATGTATGAATGCGCAAGTCGCTTTGTGTAGTGGAAGACGGAGAGAAATTGGATGACAGGCGGTTTTAAATTTCGCAAGAGAGGGATTTGATATTAAATGTTGCAAATGATATCATTTACAAAACCACTTTTATATTCTTAAATTATTTATTAACAAGTTAAAAAGGTCAAATTTTTCATCTGCATTAAAATATTTAAAAATTATTAATATAAAAGATTATTTTAAGTGGTTGAAGAAATTTAATGTCAATTCTTTAATAATTTCAGGAAAAGAAGTCTTCGGCCAAACATCCTCGAATATTCTGGTCAGGAATCAGAGACTCCGGTGTCTCGTTTTGATAGTCCTCAGACACTAGTTGTTCTAAACTTTCATGTCGCCAATTGAAATCTAACCCTTGCCTTAACTCTTTCAACGAATAGGTTTCTTCATCTTATGATAATGATAAATTGTAATGTTTGACGGGTCACGTCATCCGGAAAAAAGAAGAAAAAAATCGATAATTTTGAAGAAAAAAAGTTTGCAATTCTGTGGAATTTCGTTAAAATTAACGTTTTAGTCTCAGATTCATTATTAATTTTACAAATTCCGAATGATTTGTACTTCAATGCTTCGCATTTTAAATGAATTTCGAATGAAACTCATCTTTTCTTAGCCCTCTCTTAATCACCATTACATCACGTTTGTACGCCTGTATGACGCCCCAAGAAGACCTGAACCATCGAAAATTTCCAATTTTGTTCCTTGCAGCAAGACCTATTTCTTCCCACGTCCCATAACAGCATGACTAATTACACTACTAATTACGGCATTCCGAGCTGCCCTTTTCACATATCACTGCTCCCACATCCCGCCGCCCTCCTTCGCTTTATCGCCTTCTCTTCTCTCGTCGCCCGCCTCGCCTCCCAGCGCCACCCCGCGCTGCCCCCGTGCCCGCCGCCCCCACTGCCCGCACACTCTTCTCGATAAGCCGCCCCTACCCCCTCCCCGCTCCCCGCCCATAGTCCAGCTGCTCGCGGCCCCGCATCTAAACTATTACGGCCGCTTCGTAATTACATAGATAATTAAAGATCTCGGTTCCCAGACGCGACTTTGACGCCCGCTCCCAACGAGCACCGCCCACCGCCCCCGCCGCCGCCGCCGCCACGCGAGCACAGTGGGGCCAACGCTGCAGTGGGTGGACACAAGCACACTCCAGGGGAGAAACTGTAAGTGTTTGCTTATCATTCAATTTTGTATATGTTATGTCATGAAGGTTCGGTACCATGTACCGGCTTAGGTGGCTCAGGGCATCAATTGACGTCAATTCATTGCGTCTGCCCGGGAGAACCTAGAGTTCGTGCCCCATCGGAGGCAGGATTTCCGACACAAGCTACAAGGCTAAGCAAATTCAGTCGCTGTCTGGTGCAGAATTCTAGCGGCCAGCTGCTCTCGTCGGTAGTTTAATGTGATTTCTGCGATCAACACCAGGCGAATACCGGAGCAGTACAAGAGACCAGTCAGGAGCTTTAAGTCAGCTGACCCGGCTGAGGTTGTGACCCTCTGGTAAAAGATACCTGGTTGGGAAAAAACCCGCAAGCCGACGAGAAGGTCAGTGGCAGATCTCGCCATCCAGCGGGGAAAGATAACCGCCACCTCCAGCGTTAAAAATGCACTTACGGGACTAATTACCTGAGCAGTTGACGCGCCCGGAGACAATCATTCAACCAATTAATCAATCTATCTCATTCGAGGGAGGAAACTCTTGATCTTTCCTCTGTCATTCCAATTCACATTCCAATTATCTGTTAAAGGTATTTACTTTACGAGAAACTTATAGGTAAACTCATTTTATTCAAATATTAAATATTTCTTTTGAGAATTATAGATTTTGATACATGAAATTATTAACTGAAATTACTAACAAATTGATTTCTGTTAATATTCCTATTGTTGATTTTTTTTTAAATTTATTTAGTCAAAATCAAGTCAAATGAACGGCTAATTAAATTACAACGTAAAAATATCTCTATTTTAGAACCTCCAATTTCAATGTGAATAGATGCAAATCGCAAGTATTTCAAATTTATTTTCCACAAAAATAATTTTGAATGGTTCCAGAGTTGACAAAAATATTGATAAAAATGTCATTAAAACACTTCTTATCAATTATTTTCACTTAAGACATTCGAATTTGTTATTGAATGTTAAAATAACTGACAGGAGCTGATATGTATTTTAAAAAGGTATAATATTTTACTGCAATAATTTTGAATATTCAACAATTCCAACTGGAGTAAAAACAATGTATAGTTCTAATTTTTCTTTAGAAACAAATAAGTAATAGAAGCTAAAGGTAAAATAAAATATATTTCAATGATTTCCGTAAAAAGAAACTAAAATGGAAAATTATCGATTGTTTAGCGAGAGTGGGTTAATATTCAGAGCCCTAGAACTCTTAGGAACCAATGTGACCAACCGTACACTTCTTTTTATGAGTGACATTTCGCCCACTGTGCAACTCAGCCGACCGGAAGCGTCCGTCATCGCGGCGCGGGCCACTGACTGCACCGCCGCCGCCTCCGCCACCGTCCTCGCCATCACAGCCGCCGCCACCGCCGCCTCTGCCGCTGCCGACGGCCGACCGGGGAGGCGCCAGCAAAAACTTTTCGGGAGGTCGTTAAACTTGTCTCTGTGGGTCGCACAGTGTTCGATTATGCCGCGGCGGGACGGCTGTGGCGGTACTAACGAGGGTGGAAGGGCGCTTTCCGGTTGGCGGCCTGTGATTGGACGAGACGACGACGCTCGCTGACGGATAGCTAATTAGAGGAAAGGTCAAGAGGAAGGGGTGTCGCGCTTCAAAAGACGCTGATTTTAGAGACGGCTTTCGACATACACTCCATTAACGTGGCAAATTCCGTTACGAATGGAATGTTTGGGTTGGATTTTGTTGTCTAATCTCTTGAGGGGAGGAAAGTATAAAACACTTGATTTTCTTTCACGATGTCATACTCTTCTCCCAATTATGATGACGTGCACACGGAGTGATTGTAGGCACGCTGAATACTTTCAGACATTACATAACCGATTGAAGATTCAACTCTATGGATGGCCGATGGAATGAGAAGTGAATGAATAAACGTGTCAATATAGCTCTCACTAAAGAGGCAAACAATACACATCATGAACAAGTTGCGAACCTTGATATGATAGGCAACGCAAAAAACTTTAACTAGATATTCAATTTAAGTCAACCATTGAAGAAAAAAAAGGCTTAATGTATTGTGGAACGCAGTTAATAGTTACCCATTACCTTATAGTTATTAGTGTACATTACATGAAACAAGAATATATTTAGGCATTACTAGAAATATGTTTATCTTTTCTAATGAATTGAACAAATTACGGAGAGAATATTTTCCAAAAGTTTTAAAGGAAAGGAGTTTGAAAAAATTTTAGAATTTGTAATGAAAATTGGACATATTAATAATAGAGCTTTAATAAAATAATAAAGTTCAAGAAAAAAATGTTGTTTTTGAGAAAATCTTGTTCATATTTTTATTGCCTTGTTTCAGTCAACATTACGGGAAAACAGTACATGACATTATTTAAAAGAATGTATTTATATTTCCAAAAATGTAGTTGGTGGAGGAGGTTTGAAAAAATGTTAACATTTCCAGTTTCTTAAATTCCACAGGTATCCATGAAAATACAGCATGTGACATTTTTATAAGAATTGCTTTAAACACCGATTTATTGAAGGAAAAATTAAAGAGTAAATGTGGATAAATGTTTGAGAAAATTTCGAAAATGTCGTTCGGGCATCACATAAAGATCATCAAAATTGAAGTAACATTTTTGGTATCAAGGACCAACATGGAGTGTATATGCCCAACGTATTAGTGAAATGGTGGGAGCACAAGTTTTCACTTTAGCGGTTTCAGTGGTTCAGAAAACCAAGCTTTTCTGTCGAAAAATTGGCACTTTTCGCTTTAGGATTAGAATACATTCTCAACATTTTTCAGTAGTAGGATACGAGACTATAAAAATATACGAGTACTTGAGAAGTATAATTATTGAGTTCTGCCACTAAATTAATCATTATTAAGTGAAGCAGCATTCGTACCCAACCCCACACTTCTAAAAGTCCGAATTTTCTCAGCCATCACACACAACCCTAAAATAACTCTGGAATAGTTTATCTGAAGAAATTGAGAAATTATTCTAATCAATTATAGAAACTGGATAAAAGTGAAAGTACTGGAATGCACGTACCAGAATGAGAACATATCCTGACCTTGTCCAAATTTAGTTGTATGAATTAGGCCTATATATGTCTAAATTTCGTGTCATTTCAACCCTTAATAAATGTGGAAGATTTTGTATTTCCAGAAGGGACAAACAAAACACTGTTCGGGGATAGAGTTGAAGAAGCATTACTCCCGATTTCTGCTGGCCGGGCTTCGTGTGCACTGCGCTGCCCCCTCCTCTCCGCCCCCAATACGTCACGAGCGTCGGCGTTGAGCGGTGCTCAATCAGTCGCGCAGCCGGGGCTCGATCCCCGTCCATCACCCGCCTCGCGCTTCCCCCACACCCACGCTTCTCATAACCTCGCTAGCACGGGGCTAGGGGCGTCACGCGCCAGGTACAGACAAACTCTTGTGTATTCAACGGAGGCGACGGCTACGATAAATATGCTACTGAGCACTCTATGCAATCTCGAGAGCCTAAAATTCTTTAACACGAATTTAGCACTCCCCAATTTTATTTTTATTTTTTTATATTTTTGTTATTTTATATTATTATTTATTTTTTCACATTATACACTATTAGGCATAACTTTATATTACTTAAATTATGATTGTCTGTAGCAGATTGTATTGATAAAGTTTCCAAATTCAATTTTGAGACAATTACTTTTCTTGGGGCACTAACATAAATTCTTTTAAAACAAATTATAAACACATTCGAAATACGAAACGTTGTAAAATGGAATAAACTATTACAATTTGCTTTTAAAAAAATATGTTACTGTCTCAAGAAAAGTGATTGTCTTAAATTTGGATTTGAAAACTGTCAGTAAAACATTATTATATAGTATACATATAATGAGCGTAATTTTAGGTTAAAACTCACACACCGCAGTCTTCTGAATTAGATGAACAAACATTTCGTATGCCACTTTCCTGATAAACTGTTCGTTATTGCAAGGTAATTTCTTGACGATGTCTCTTCTTCTATAACGTTCAGAATATTGTGAAAAACATGCATTAAAGCACTGAGAATATTTGTAATTGTTGACGAAGAAATAATCAACATTTTTTGGTTACAAACAAACAAAAATACGAATTTTAGAATTGACGGAATTGCAGTGTGTATTACGACAGTCTTGTATTGCACGCGTCCAAGTGATCGCGCCCGACCTCGCCAATCTGTCGTCAGAACTACAGTGCACTCGCTGTTCGCAAATTACCTCCTGAGTTTATCGCAGTGCTTCGAGTCATGAAAATGTGAATGAAAAACTGAAAGTTCTCCTGTTTGATTTCAGATTCCATGTATGGAGGTGCCATTATATGTAAAACTTAACTGTTTAAAAAAACGCAACAGGAAATCCCGAGAAAATAAGGATGATCATGCCAATACACTAAAATGTGTGGATCATGGCGCATGGTGTATTGCTTAAAAATGTGCAAACCAATGAAGAGGAAAACAGAAGAATAGAGTTCTATTTAAGGTGAAGAAAGATGTGTTCATTATAAATCCCCTTGAAAAAGTGCAATAATCATGTTTCATTAACATTGACATTAAAGTGCACAAACGATCAGGAAACGTGCAGGAAAAATGTGTTTACGCAGTTATTACTCTTTCCAGAAACTACATAAAAATAGATCTATATAGAATAATATGTATACAAACCTGTATTTGGAGTGAGATGTAGTATTTTCATATTACCATTATTCAATTAAAGAATACATAATTCCAAAGTAAAAGAGAAAACGACATTTAAAAAAATTAAAGATCACTGCAAAAATTATTACGTTGACAACCCAATGATTCGCTGTTATTCACCTTGAGGCTTTCGTTAAAAGGCATGGCATCTCAAAATCTTTCTCTCATCTGATCCAACTAACATGTTTTATTCTAGGAAAATCTCCGAGATACGGCAACATTTTGTTGATTGCCCCGATAAACAAATTACGAACGATAAAAAGACGAGACGTACACATTTGTCATAACAGTGACAGATTAATCTAGATACAACGTGTCTGCCGGCAAATTTATGAAGCGGCGGCGGCGGCGGCTCCATCGAGTCAGAAAGCGCGAGGAGCGCGGACAGACCCCACGCGGCGTGGCGCCGCGCGCGCATCTAACGCGGCGCTGGCGCCAGCGCCGCTCCAGGGACGCCATCTTTATTTCATCCGCCGCGCCCCGCATCCATCACGAGAGCGCGCCACCCGCGCCCGTCCTCTTCCTCCACCGGTGCCACCGCTGCTGCGCCTGAACCCAACGCGACTCAACACTCGCATTTCCAAAGGGACCGACCGGGAGTGATGTCACTGCAGCGCCTTTGACCGGGAGGTTCGAGTCCCGATGGCGGCAGGACTTTCGACACTAGCTTACCAGCTAGGTCGAATTCAGTCGCTGTCTGGAGGAGAATTCAAGAGGCTGGCTGCTCTGATCGGTAGTTTTCCGTGGTTTCTCCGAACAACACCAGGTGAATGTAGGAGCAGTACCCTACCAAACGGGCCACGGACCGCGCGCGATGTCGTTCCTCTTCCTTGTCCCATCCTCTTCCCTTACACACACACTAACATGCACTACACTACCACATATGTCGGGAGACCGGTCGGGGACTTTGAACTTGTCCCTGCTGGGGCGGTGCCTCGCTGGCGAGAGATACCTGTTTGGGGAAAACCCCGCTAGTCGACAGTTGGTCGGCGCCTGATCTCGCCATCCAGTGGAGGA
This sequence comes from Teleogryllus occipitalis, assembly GCA_011170035.1. Classification (NCBI taxonomy): domain Eukaryota; kingdom Metazoa; phylum Arthropoda; class Insecta; order Orthoptera; family Gryllidae; genus Teleogryllus; species Teleogryllus occipitalis. Next base: position 81,260 of record BLKR01003131.1, read on the forward strand.
AAATCACCGCCACCTCCCAATGAAAAATCATGCACTTCACTAACTGAACTAATGACTTCACTAGTTGTCGCACCCGGAATCTCTAACAATGAATCAATCGCTTAATTTGAATTATTTCGTGTTGAATTATTTCGTAAAAAATATAAAACAGTGATACTACAACAGCATCAGCAATGTACTTCCTCGCATAATTTGTAACGATTACGTAAAATCATACTACTCGAACAAACATTTGTATCATTTTTGAAAAAGTGAAAAAAACTAAACAGAATGCATCAAATTGTCTTTTATGACACGTAAATCAGTGGATTTGGCTCTATCCATCAAAACAGGTTATAGAAAAATATTTCAGCCGTTTTGAGAAAATCTTGTTATTAAAATGGTCTTTATTTCATGCAAAATTACTAATGTTTAGAAAAAATGCACATGAACTTATTTAAAAATCTAATTAAAAATATTTTATTAAGAAAAATATCTCTAATTTCAATATTATATTTGTAAAAGCTTGACCAAACTGTGTGGGTACAACCTCAGAAACTGCAAATGTTGTTCAAAAGTTAGTGGAAGTAATCATGAGAAATTTCACTGTCCAGCCTTATTTACGTAATTTCGAGGAATAAGTGATATATTAATGTGTTTATAAATCGTATGTCTTTCAAAACAATATTTAGGATAATATCTCTAAATAAACTCAATATATAAACAAATAATTATGATTGGCCCCTCGGATGGATCATGAGCAGAGTGCTAGCTTCCTGTGAGGCGGTGTCGACTTCGACTCCCGGCTAGGGCAAAAATGAAGATGTAGCTTTCTAACACAAATCGTGCCATTTTCTACAAATGTATGACGAAAGAAAGAGAAGATCAAGTAAGCGAGGTGCGGTGATGGGAACACTTTATGCTCGCCACATGTCTCCCCTACCCCCAGGCCCTAATAATAAATGTACTAAATCATGACTCAGCTCTGGGAACGCCGCTACCTGGCAAAAGTCGGATTAATCCGACCCTAAAATGCCAAGTACATAAACAACTATGATGCACAAAGAACAAAAGTACTCGTAAAAATGGTGCAAAAAAACCTGTCTTTTCCCTACTAGCTATTGGCCTTTATTTATCTACATCTGTACTCCATCTATCCTTATCTTCTAAAAATGACCCCTTTTTCAATGTTTCTTATTATTAATTTTATGACTCACCATACTCATATTGCTGTTCCCTCATTCACTCACCAACATTAATATGCCAATTCCTCGCAGACTCTGCAGAAGAGAGCCATTGGTGAATTAAACAGTATAAAGAATATGAGTAGAATGAGCGTTGCAATGAAAAGGCGATTCATAATTTCCATCCCCAGACAAAGAAAAGAGAGGCAACAAAGTGCACTCAAGGGACGTCTACCGCAAGAGCGGCGCCGGCAGCAGCACGGTCGATCGCGGCGGCGGTGGTTCAGAGCGGAGGTCGGCGTCTGCGCGACCACAGACGCCGTTCTGTCCTCGCCCGCCCGCCCCCGCGCTCCGCCCCCGCGCCACGGCCCGTATTCCGCAAATTGAGCTCGCTTCCGGACGGGCCTGTCGTAAAGTGGACGCACTAAAATAACAAGAAGGGCCCGCTCCAAGGCGGCGTTTACGGCGCGGGCTCGCCGCGGCGTGTTCTCGGTCGCCGGCGCTAACCTCCGCCTTCCGTCGCGCGGCGCGCCACCGTCGCAGTAAAAGACAGACGCCTGGCGCCGTGCCGCCCACGCCAAGTGAGGCGGCTGCTACTTCTTTTTTAACCGAAATTCGTCATTGTGTCGCGCGAAATCTCCAGCTCTACTCTTGTAATAGGATATCGTTCAAAAGGTCGGTTGGAAGTTGTGAAATGTGTCTACGAGAATGTTTGCTCTACACACGTTCTAGAGGCTACTAATTTTCAAGGCGTTTTCCCTAATCTTTTAGGAGCGTCTGCAGGTCATTTAGCCTGCTATTCAATGTGTATCATGTACATATTATTTAAAAAATAAAGTTTTCGTTTAGATAGGAGTTTGAGCTTTCTACTCAACGAGATCTCGTTTTTTTCTTTGAATGAAAGGTAGTGAGCCCTGTTTCCTGATTGTATTAGCACTAAATTTTAATATTATCTTATAATTAAGAGAATGAACGCTAATCTTTCGTTATTTGTCATTACATCGTTTTCAAGACTATCTACATTCTGTTGTTGGAATACAGTTGGTCTTGGTCGTTTTGATATACGACTTGAATTTGACATCTCAAAAGAGGTCTACGTTTCGTTGTAGTCAGTGAAGATTCAGAGCTGTTTAAAAAAATATTGTTTTTAAATGCAAAGACCTGTTAAATGTAAAAAAATTCAATATTTATAATAAAATGTTGTGCATTACGTTTTTAAGTAAAGGTGGTTAGTAGAATTCCCTTCTTTAGCCTACTACAGCATACATGCACTGACTTGGTAAATATAAACTATTTCAATTCTATTTTCAGAAATATGTTTAACTCTAAGAATAGTCAATGTGATGTTCCAGAATTTGTCAATCTCCCTCATTTTATCAGTCCTGGAAAATTAGGCAAAATAAAACAATATTTCTGGGGGATTTTATTTTCCGTAAGTGCATTTGTAGTGCCTTCCGGTTGTAATTTTCCTACATTTCTTCCTTTTGTGCGATGTAATCGCAGTTCAGCTAGTAAAATTAATGTTTCCCAAGTGCCGAGATACTGACCTTATCGCTTCAATACGACCTGAAGGTTTTGGGATAGTGAACGTCTTTTAGGAATGCACGTTAAATATTTTTTACTATACCTTATCCATAACATAAAGGCGAATAAGTGTCTGATTCTGGACTTTCCGAGGCAATAATGAAATAATGAATGGCGGTATGGATGGTCGTCTCTATCTTCCTCCTTCCACCACACGCCGCGCTACCGTCAGTCAAATTCGTGCGGCGCCGTGCGGTAAACGCTAAGCGAGGCTGCGACTTTTTGTACCCGAAATTCGTCAAGCGTAAAATTCGTGCCGTACAATATCCAGTTCTATTTCGGTAAAGAGCAGTCGTTCAATATGTCCGTTAGAAGTTGAGATGCGCATGTCTACGTGAATATTTCACAATAACCTCCAATTTCACGTCTCTAACTGGGAGGCCCTAGGTTCGAGTCCTGACGGCGGCAGGATTTTCGACACTAGCTTTTCAGCTACGTCGAATTCAGTTCCTGTCTGGAGGAGTGACAGCTATTGCTGGCAGCATAACTGAAGGTTCTGTGGTCGTTGTGCCCTCCAGCCCATTAGACTCCCTTCCTGCATTCGTTCGTTTGCACTTGGCTAACTTGTAAAAAGCTTCGACGCTTCCTTTTGTGATGTTCTCGTCCAACAAAAATATAGTGTGCCAATAATTAAAATTAGGAAGTGCAGTGTTATGTGTTCTTCTGTAAAAATCCTTTTTTTCTATAAACATTACATTGAATTTACTTTCTGTGTGATAAATATTATGTTTATTTTAAAACCAAGACTTGAATGTGAGATGCATACTGGGGCACATGTGTCCAGCTACTGTGCTGTTGTGTGGCGAGCTGTGATTGAGAATTTTCTATTAACATTCGTGGACGTTTTGTTTTACTTATTGTGAGAGCATGTTAAGAAATTTTCCACATACGTAATTAAATTCAAATATTTTCCGGACTCGTGTACGTGCATATACCTCAGCGAAACTCATGGACCTCTGCATAGGAAAGTTTTCACAGGAGCCATAAACACCTTACGAAGAGGCGAGGCTGCACAGTTGTCGCGGAAGAGGGATACTTCTGTGAATTACATATGATGTTCACTTGTTCAGCGAACTGTCACTTTGGCTCATTCTTAGGCAAATCCTTCTATACCTCGGGCGATGGTATGAATGAGTTTTTTAATGGCTTGTATTTTTTCCATGTCGTTAACACGAAGACCAACAGACAATGCCTTTCACGAGTGATGAATGGTCTTTAATTATCTATTCCGAATAGTAGAGATGTCGCGGCAACATCCTGCCTCACATGGATCGATTATTTGACGCTCATTCCCAAACATTTTCTTTCGATTTTGGCCAATTTGAACCGAGAAACCCATGGCTCTAGGGGGTGGAGTCAAAACATTCTTCCTAGGAGTGCTCGAGAATATTACAGAGAGAGGAAACGAATTCAACGGGATTTACCCATTTTTACATCTACGATTGCAAGCTATAGAAGCGAATTATGAAGTATGAAAGGTTGATTATGAAAGATAAATGTGCAATTAATGTACGTGTAATTGGATTTAAGTTAAAAAAATAAGCTGTTGAGTTATTACTAGCAGTGTTCCCACTGTTCTTCAGAGGACAGTTTAAGACCTTCAAAGACACGCAACAGATAAGAATTCACTGGCTCGGTTCTCAATTTAAAATTGTACTTTATCAGTGTTTGCTTTACAAAAATATAAAACCGTACTGAAAATAAATAATTTGCATATTTACACGTGCCATGTTACTTGTCAACTCAAGTTACATAACACACAATTATACAATAATGGGCCTACTAACATCTTGTTTACACCTCACAAACACATTGATGACAAGCCTCTTTACAAAAAAACACAAGACTGCTGCAATTTGATAGCAAAGTGGCTTCTCAACAACGTCGTGGGTACGATTACACAGAAAACGCAAGGGATTCCAAATGAGCCCACTGAAGACTACTCTCGTAATTCACTTGATCAAAAGTTAAAAAAAGATCAAAAGATCACAAGTGATCATAATTGTAAAGTCATTCATGGCAGTATGTATGGACCTGATATGGACATTTAATTCAAAGTGTTCTGAAGGTACTACATTCTTCTCTTTTCCAAGACGTTCCTTGGATTCTACTACAGCTTCACACTTCAAATTAATCAAAGAAGAACAAAATAATCATCTAATTCACTTCACTTACATCACGAATATCTATCCTGTTATGCTTTTAACGCATTACTCTTTATCACTGAGTTTCCAGGCAAGTTGATATCTCCTCTCAACCCTTTTTTCCCCTCTGACATCTTAGAAAACGCACCTTCATTACTACGTTACTTAAAATAAGAGATACTCCCGCTTTTTATTGTGAATTAGAGAATCATGAAATTGTCACTCTCATAGGAGAATGGCGACGTGTGTTATAAGCGATTTGATTTGGACAATATGTGTGGAGTACTGCCGATAAGAGAGAAAGAACATAAGAATCCACAAATGTGAGGTCACTTATAATGACAAAAATGCTCCCAACAGAAACCACAAACACATATATTTAATTATATTTTCTAAGGTAACAGAATAGCTTCAGATGTAATAAACAACCGTACACAAACAAATATTTAAACACTACCTTCATCATGTCTACCTTCCCTCTCATCTTCTTAAAACAATTCTCTTCATCACGACGCCCCAGTCCATATCGCGTCCCAACCCTCGTTCCCCGTGGAGATACGGCAAACCGAGCGCTTCAATTGACTCGTACGTTACTTTAAATAGGAATTTCTCCCGCTTTTCATTCCGGATCTGGGCGACATGACGTTTTCATTTCGAGGGGCGGGAGGGGGAGGCGTGGGCGAGGGCGACGTGGGCGGCGCTCGTAAGGGCGGCAGCCGATAAGCGTGGGCGCGGGCGCGGGTGAGGAAACAGCCGACGCGACACGAGGCAATAACTTCCGATAACGGACACGGCGCACCCAAGGGGACGTCCAGGCAAGGTCCATAAAGAAGTCTCTTTAATTGCGGTTTCTCCGCTGCCTGTTTGTGAGGGATAATTTCTCCCGGTTCTGCTTACAAATTTGTTATGGCTTGTAAACTAATCATTAGCCGAGTGCCGTCGACATGTGTTCGTCGTTGCGTCAAGGAGGCGTTTGCAGGCGGGTGATAAGATAGCCTGGGGTCGACCCCCGACGCGGCCCCGCCCGCGCCCATCCCGTTGCCCGCCCCGCCCTCCGACCGCCCGCACCGCCGTCCACGTGACGGCCCCGCCCTTACCTCACCACCCTCTCCGCTGCGCGACTCCCCTCCTCTGCTGTCGTACTCACCCTTGGCCTGTCTTCGTACCCGCCACGGCGATCGTCAAACTGCCGCGCCCCCTGCCCCCCCCCCGGCACACAGCCCACTTCACCGATGCCCCTTGCTCGCTTCGCCTCTCAACAAGCGACCGCCGTTCGTCCCAATCTTTCCCGTCTCGGCCTCACAACCCGTTCCGCTCAGACCCCGCCGCCCGTCTATTCAATCCCCGCCTCCCGTTCCGACCACCCCCACCGCCCGTTCCAACCGGTCCCCACAACCCATTCGAACCAGCCCCCCCCCCACCGACCGTTCCGTTCAGTATCGCCACTCTTTCAAACTCCTGACAGCCGCCCCTTCTGTCGAGTTTCTGCTGTCCTTGACATCCTTTCCCCGCTGTTCGCTCCAAATGGTCCGACAGGCCAAACGGTGGAGACCCAGTTGCCTGTTTTGTCAAGTATATGGATGCAATTTGATGCAATCCTGCGTTGCCATTCTCGTTCTTCTAAGTTCCATAAGGTCCCCACAGCTCTTTTCGTTCCATCCTCGCCACCCTTTCCGTCTTTGTGCTCGAGCCGCCCCCGCCGCGTGATGACCCTGTCCCCCCGTTCTGTCCCGTTTGTCTGTTGTCTCACTATTCCCCGCCCACCCACCCTCCACCTCGTCCTCTGTCTTCATCTAAGGCGCGCCTCACGTTGGCCTCACTCCTCTCCCGCCCCGCCCCATGCCCGCTTCTCTCCCCTCCCCGCCTCGCCCCTCCCCCACGCACCTCCCTGCCCTGCCCCGCCCGGACAGGCCGGGCCCCACCCCGCCCCGCTCCGCCCGCCCCGCCCGTCCCGCCGCCCAGCCCGCCCCGCCTCTCCCGCTCCGCCCTGCCTGCCCTGCCCCGCCCCGCCCCGCCCCGCCCCGCCCCGCCTCGCCTCACCCCTCCCCGCCCCGCCCCGCCCCGCCGCCTGCCACGCGATGACATCAGGCCAATCAATAAATTATTGATAGAGGCGGCGCGGCGCAGCGCTTGTGAGGCAAACGAGTGGTGGCCCGTGAACGGGGCATCGCGGGTTCACGAGCAAGCAGCCTTATTATTAGCGATGACACAAGGCCCAAGGCTCCGCCGGCCCCTCCCCTCCTCGCAGCTCCGATCGACAACGATCGAGAGGTCGATTGCCAACGAGGCGCTCATCGATTGTGTACCGCAGTATCGAAACTCTCACCCAAACATCTCGGAGCGCCTATTTGTAAACAATTAAGCGAGGGAGGTCGGGTTTATGAAATGTTTTCTGAACTTTTGATTGACAGAATGTTTTACGAGCGGAGATAATGGGACAATAAACTTGTAGAATAATGAGGTTGCGGAAGTAAATTTTCCATTTGCAATGAATGATATGAAGAATTAACAATTGTGTGAGAGAATTAATGAATGGTCGATCTAAAACTGATAAAAGATAGAAAGTAGAGTGATGAATCTAATAACAAATAATATGTGAATCAAAAACTCAGTTAACTCTGAAACTAACCAGCATTTCAAAAGTTTTGTTATTTTTCGCAAAAAATATTCACAGAACGTGATGTAAGCAATAATATGTTGTTTCTTTTAAAATGAATGTATCAAAACACAAGTGGTGCTGCAACAGCACATACTTTCTCGCACTATTTACATAGCTGCAATTTTCAAAAATTCAGAGTTAAGCGAAAATGAGACCTGCGTCATTCTTTTAAGCGTCCCTTCTTGTTCTATCCCTGATAAAGCTCTGAGAAAAAATTCAGAGCGATTTTTGAGAAGTTTTTTAGAAATTTCATAAATTTCAGACAAAAAGAAAGCGAAATTCACTAGATTTTTTAAAGTGTACGACAAATTGCATGTGCATGTCTAACGTAAAAATCTTTATCTTCAAATTTGTAGTTATGAAATGTTTCTTTTGTGCAATTTTCGAAAAAAAAACAGATTTTGCCGAAAATGGGATTATCAAAATAGCAACATTTATTTTACCGTCCCTTGTTACATATGAAGAGAAACTTTAAAGAAAAAATGAAACTCATTCCCAGAAAAAAATTGTTAAAAAAATAAAATTGCTTATATTTCATGCAAAATTTCCAAAACACTACTGTTTGTTTTTGAAAAATTGAACATTACCTTATCATAAGATCTGTGTTTTTTATCATATTTTCCTGCAGACCCAAACAACCGTCCATGTGATTTATGAAATGAACATGTGTTAAATTACTTTTTGAAAGAATCATAACTGAATGAACTGTGCCTAGTTTGTTATTTGATAATAAGAAAGATACTCCTTGAAATACTCAATGTTAATAATAAACACTAATTCGTAATTATGAAAATTACATTCCCAGGAAGGGAATGTAAGAGATTCCTAATAAGAGATTCACGAATTTCCAGAAAATATTAAAGTTTTAAATCCGAGGAAATCTCAAGTTGTTTCTGAAGTATTCTCAGAATGTAATATCGCAGCAAGAAAACTTTTCTCAAGAGTAAAGAAAGGAACATATTGCACAAATGTAAGCTCTCATTGAACCTTTGGCACATTTGAAGTCATACCAAAACGCGAGGAAGAAATTGTTCAGTTTTGGAGGAAAATAATTTAATTATATTGGGAAATAACATTCGTAAAAGAGAAAAACGATGGTTATGAATGCAGGAACAGGTGTCTAAAACTTGTTCGCGTATTCATTTAAATTTATGTTCGAATGCATGAGCTGTGAAGACCTCTGAATTATGACGCCGCAAACCTATATTCTATCATTTCATAAATCAAGTGACAAAAGAACTTTATCAAGCATTGTTTCATTAATACATTCTTCAACCCTTACCCACATACTATATTACAGCCGAGACCGCGTTACACTAAAACAGAAAGAATGTGAGATCTGCTGCGTATTTATTATTTTAATAACAGGGCGAACAACAAAATGATACGAACAAAAATCAATATTCATTAATTTTTCAACTTTTTAAGTTTATTTCAATTGACAAATATTGATACTACGCTTGTTAATAATTATACTCCATTTATTTTAATTTTGCTTTGTTTGTTTCAATTTTGGAATTTGAATTATCGTTGCCCTTGTGTGCTATTAATTCAAACGTTTTGTTGATCCTTTTCATTAAGTTAGTAGAAATTGAACAACCGAATTTAACATTTAATTTTCAACTAATATAATGAACGAGTATTTACTGATGCCGAGTACGTCAATTTACTTACGTCATTAGTCATTAGTAATTGATATGGTAAATATTGTGCTTGTTACATCTCGGGGGGTGCCGTGTTTCTTTCTCCTTAGAAAGTATCATCCGAAGCTGACCTCGGCTTGTGGGATTTGCCGTTCTTCAGATACCTCTTCGAGCGTTGGACTGACCTAGCCGAAACAAGCCCTACGTTCTCGTCGGTGTAGTGCACGTAAATGGAACAAGGATGAGGAAGGAAAGATCGCGCAGTTAATTCTTAATTTAGGGTATGGTTCACGAAAAGAACGAGTCACACCGAGAAAGATTGGGTCTCCGCTTTAGGTTCATTCTGCCGCAGTGCAGTATCTTTGCATACACTTTGTTCCCGATACATTGTAATGCCAAATTACTTCCAAAGGCAAGTTTTCTCGTTTCACTCGCCTGTATCCAACTGCGAGATTCGGACCTGCGACCCTCGCGTTCACTATAAACAACCTTGAGTCTATCTAACGCATACTTATCAATTCACTTTTATAAGAATGCACTTTAATGGTTAAGTTCACTCTCTGAAATTAATAAACTTGAAAATTCACCTTAGTCTGTTATTGAACAAACTTCGTATATCACCAAAAAACTCGTTCAAAACTTCTTGTGAACACACTGGCCTCCAGCATTCAAACTGCGCAGTTGCAAACACGTTGTGAAGAATGATCACTACAAGCTTTGTTTAGAATCGAATCCAACGAACAGTTCACAGTGAACGAGAATCATACCCTAAAATAAGAATTAGCCGATCGCGCCCGCAGTCGGGCCGTTTGTTAGGGAACTGCACCACAATTCGCCTACAACGAAAACTACCGATCGGGAGCACCGGCCGCCAGAATTCTCCTCCAGGTCATGGTTGAATTGGCGTAGAACGCGACCCAACTGCGACCGGGAGAGTCAGTGCATCAACTGATATAGCCGCAGTGCCTCTGATCGAGAGATCCTAAGTTTAGTTCCGATGGTGGCAGGATTTTCGACACTAGCGAGTCAGGTAGATCGAATTCAATTGCTGTCTGGAGGAGAATTCTAGCGGCAGGCTGCTCTGATCGGTAGTTTTCCGTCGTTTCTCCGATCAACGCCAGGCGAATGTCGGAGCAGTACCCTAACAAACGGGCCACGGACCACGCGCGATCTTTCCTTCCTCTTCCTTGCCCTATCCTCACTTCTTACACACACACACACACACTAACGTGCACTACACTACCACACATGTCGGGAGACTGGCCGGGAGCTTAGTCCCGGCTGGGGCGGTGCCTCGCTGGTAGGACATACCTGGTGGGGGGACCCCTGCTAGCCGACGATATGTCGGCACCGGATCTCACCATCCAGCGGGGGAAGATCAGCGCCACCTCAAGATGAAAAACATGCACTATAGTTACGGAACTAATGTAGTTGTAGCCTCTGTAGTTGACGTGCCCGGAATCACTAACATCCAATCAACCAATCCAGCTGCGAGAACGTAGCTACTGTGAAAAATCCACCACCGTCCGGACGCGAACCGAACGACCTGACGGTTAGCCATGTTGCAAAGGAAGCTACATTGCCACTGACCGAACGTACGCGGTACGAATATTTATTATTTTGAAATACCCAAAAAGTACAACTAAACTTCTTAATGAGTCGCTTCAGTTTCTTAGTAATCCTTTCGTATGGACACAAAGATGGTGTGTTAGTTTATTTGAAAATATCCAATGTAATTTTATTCCTTCCAAACTTCATACACAGCTTCATACTTGAAACTAATAGCAGCAGTTGTTCTACAGTATTTTTACAACCGAAGCCTGTTATCGCTGGAGATCTAAAGATTTCCATTTCTCCCGTGGATTTCGTTATGCTTCTTTCGTACTTCGTGACCATATTCGGGAGGGTTGCTACGCCATCTACTAGTAAACGGAAATAGTATGAACTTGATACACAGTGGTTTCTATAATTTACTTCAATCAAATATAGCACTTCAATTATTATTATAATTATCATCATCATTAAGTAATAATCTTGTCCAGATGGGTCAGATATAGTCATTAGATTTAGCTAAAATTTTAATTATAAACTTTTATAAACTTTCAAAAAAGGTTGCGTTTTTTAGGATCATCTATGTCTAATTAAAATCGTTCAAAGGAATTTCCAAACACATGCATCTGAATTCAGAACTATAAATAGAATTCTGTTTGGCGTCATAATTCTTTACGAATGACCTTATGAACTCCACAAGGCCGGAATGCAAAGAAACAACTCTTGTTAATAAGGTTTTTGTAAAGTTGATTTCATAAGAAACTCACGACACTAATCCATAAATGGTATACTTTTAATAGTGACAAATTGGAATCACTCAAAAACGTCGCTACAAAGAAAAATAAAACAAGAAAAAAGGTACATATGGACGCATTTAGTCTTTTTTTATAAATTCGAACTAACACGAAGCACAAAATGGTTTCATTTTTATTAGATATTAGGTTCGGATTACACTTTTGCCAGATATAATACTCTTATGCTTCATGCTTCCTCCCACGTAAAAGACATTTTTTTAGTTTTCAGAGCTATATTGGAAACTGAAAACGATTCAACACTAAACAAAATGGACAATTTACGCCTACACATGGTTGTTCAAGTATCTCATTAAAAATAAAACCCTTGTAACATTGTAGTCTTAGAAGTAGTTGGTATTCTTGTTTTTTGTCAACATTTCAACTTATATGTGTCTTGTGAACGTCTCCCTCCCCCCAACTGGGTCCTTATCTTCATGCGCACCCACCTTGGTTGCGTACCATTCTCCCCGCCAATAAGCCAATATCGGCCGTGCACTGGCATTATCCTGGGTGAAAAGAAAAAGGTTAAATGCTTTTTTTAATGTTGTTCATGATGTATTACTCTTGTATTGGATTGGTCAGATAGAAATATTTAGGAAAGCTTGTTATTATTCATTCACTTTGATTTATACGCATTTATTCCTTTTTCTACGCTTTTCCAAGGTGGAGTGTCAACGGGGTCATGTACTTAATATCAAATGTGAAGAGTTAAAATAATTACATAGCGTATATTCTATCAGATTCCGGGTTTACCCTCGATAGATGCGAGTCTATCCATTTGCGCTACTCATGAATGGAAACTTCACTACATTGTCCATCCTACGCCCTCCCGAAACTGTGGCCGGGATGCAATCGGGCTACCTTCTTAGGCAGACAAAAGAGAAGTAGTATGGCGAGTTTTATTACACCGTAGGGCGTCTCTCGCATCCCAGCCTCCATATTTCTCTATCGGTGTAATCTGAACTACTATTTTCATCATTGCCTCTTCTACTCCTTCTCCCAATATACGTTTAGGTCTTCCTCTTCTTCGATGGGTAACTGGTTGTCATTTCCACAGTATTTTTGGCCAATGTTCTTTGTTCATTCTTTGCATATGACATACCATTTTAGTCTTTTCACTTCTACGGTATGAATTATATTAAAACTTACTTCCAATTTACGTTTAATTTCTTCGTTCTTAACTATATCCATTAAAGTCAGTTCGCAACTTCGGCGACAGAAGTCCATTTCCATTGCTGTCCATTTTTGTTTGCTCTTTTTAGTTATTTCCCATACCTCAGACCCATAAAAGGGCAATATTCCCTACAACAGTCTTATACAATTTTCTCTTTACACTCTTACTTAATTTACCTTTCCATATCAGTGGATGTAGTTGTTTTATTGCCAGTCTGTCTTTTGCAATTCTGTTCTAATATCTTGAGTAGTTGCGTACAAAAGAGAAAGGGATTCATTAGGAAATGGGTGTGACACAAAAGTCACCATGGAAAGCAATCGGGCGTTTTCGACGAGACCACACCTAGTATGTTGATGGTGCTGTCGCTGCGTACTATAGATGTTTTGCGTTGCGCACAGCTCACGTTTTATCGGAGGAGAGGAAAGAATTATGGAAGGGTTAGGTTTGGGGCTGACTCTCGGTGTACTGGGAATGCACATCATGCCACAAAACAACGGGAAATATCCATGTTTTACGAGGGTTTCGCTACCAAGTCTTGACGTAACGTGTACTTGAATGCACAATCCAAAGGCTACATGTTCAGCACGCTGGCTACAACGTACTAGTATCTAGTATAACATAATTTTCCAGGATTGTGTCGTAAAATTTGAGTAACTGATGCAAGATAAGTACTTATTTTTTATTGCATATTATTTCTCGTGGGTAATGCTGTCTGCCAAAAAATATTTTCCGGATAGTATCCTATATCACCACAAGCATAATAATAATAATAATAATAATAATAATAATAATAATAATAATAATAAAATTAACAAATAAAAACCGACTCAACAAGGTTGGAGTTTCTATTTTCAGTATAGAGGAAGTTAATGGAACAATGAACATGTTGAATAATAATTCAACAACAACAGATATCAGTTAATTTGACTCATTCAAGTCATTGTTTCGACCAATGTCACTAATACTTGCATTAAAATGATGCTAGAATTACCATATTACAAGCTTTCTGTGGCTTCCTAATTATTTATCATATTTCTGATGAGAAGTCTGATATTTGGAGACTTAAATAGCATGAAAATCTTAAATAGCTTTGAAATAAAATATTGGAAGAGGATCTAAAAAAGAACACAATTGATTGCAGTTATAGTGCACGAGAACCCAACGAAGAAGACTACAAAGAAGAAGTTAACGAAAAAGATAAAGAATTTTTCAAAAAGGAAACCGCCTCCGAAGACCAAAGTCGGAGAACATCACGAACAGTAAAGAACACCCAGAAAAAGTAGAACAAGAAGAAGATGTAACTTACAAACATCTGAAATCTCCTTGAGCTTGCCGGGCTCTAGTGCATTCGAGCACGGTCCGAAGAAGCGATTCCACGAACAGCGTTTATCGGTCTCCGCGCCGACGCCATCGCCGGGCGAAGAACCCCGGGCGGCGGCCACGGCGGCGGAGGGCACCGGAAGTACTACCTCATCCCCAGGCGGAAACGCCAGTTCGCTGTCGCAGGCGCCTCGCCCTCCCACCCCGCCACGGCGGCTCCGCCCCTCACCCTGCCTCCACGGCCGATCCCCGCTTCGCCTCGCAGGGCACTGCCCCGGCCTCGCTTTTCCGCGTCCCCTATCGGAGCACACTGGGCCGGAACGCGTTTAAAAAAGAGCCCTTCCCATAAACTCAAAATCTATTTCTTTCAAATGCGTATATTTTTGAAGAGATGAAATACCTTAATGTTTCACGATACGGAGCTATCATTTTCTGGGAATTACGTAATCCAATTTTCACAAACATGTATGAAAAATTGCAGGAAACGAGAGAGAGAGAGAGAGAGAGAGAGAGAGAGAGAGAGAGAGAAAGAGAGACAGACAGACAGAGACATTGACGGGGACAGAGAGGGAGACAGAGAGGGAGACGGAGAGGGAGACGGAAAGGGAGAGAGAGAAGGAGAAAGGAGAAGGATGATTCCTGCATTTTATAACCTATTATGAATTGGTGAATGATTACGTAAATATGTCTTTCGCATTGTAATGAACTAAATCACACATCTCTTTCACTGCCTGACGCATCTTTCTAAACTTTGTACACGAAAGACTCCATACTTGTCTGCACAACTAATTTCACCGATTCCAAACAATTACCATTACGATTATTATTTATTTCCCATTATTCAATATTTTGCAATATTTGTGTTACACTATTTTCCTTTTACGGGTTCGCCCGAGGTGACGAAATCCTACAATGTCTGCTTCGGGAAAGGATGGGTCGTTGTCCCCTAAAGATGCAGTGGGCAGATGTTGAGAGACCATCAATAATAGACGCTATAATATCTCCTTATTTCCTGTAACATTGACACTTGTAATTTTGTTATACAGTTTTAAAGCATTGATGTTTATGTAACACATGTGTTCTGCTGAAGGTCTTAATGACGATGATGAATCCTCAATTTTCATATTCGATTGATCGTCGGAAGTACAGACGCTTTTTCTTGCTGCAAACCCCAATTTAATGAGTAGTTTTCCTCCACTCGGATGTGGCATTCCTTGCACTGTGCGCCTGTTGATAGACTGTCGCACACACGCGAAAGCACTCGGGAAGGAACTGCTAACGAGCGCTCCCCAACAACGCAACCGCCGGCTCACGAGGAGCTTTTTTAGCGCGGTGTATCAGCTGCCCATCTATCAAATTCTGCCGTCTGCAGCACTTTTTCTCCGTATTTGTTTCGCTCGCCAAGGAATAATTATTCGCTATATGGAAATCAAGCAGTTACGCATATATCATCAGATATGTACTAATTTGCGTGTTTTTTATCTCTGCGTTACGTGGTCTAGTTATATTTCAAATAAATTAAAGTGATAACCATTTTATTTTATTACACTTAGTTTTTACTTATCCAGGTTTCTTGTTTTAATGGAATTTTTACATGGCTACCACTTCCGAGATTCCACCTGAACACACTTAGTAATTTACTAGTAAATTACTAAGTAATTTACTTAAATTACTTAGTAAATATTGCATTTCATACTGTAATTTCTCGGGTATCAACAAAGGAACATTTTTTCAAAATTAAAAGTTAAGAATTTATTTTCCCACTCTTCTAATTTAAGTTAGTGATTCCTACAATAAGGTGCCACACCAGTAACATACAAAGTTTTTAATATGATATACTGAAGGTATTTAATTTTACGTTACTTCACTAAATTGCCTAAAATTTACTTTAAAAACAGACGAAGTTGTTTTGAAAGTTATATAAAATGTTTCATACAGCAATACTATTCGGATAGGTGCCAAAACGGGGGGAAATTGAAATGCTAATTAGTGGTCTTAGAATACAAAATAATTCATAAGTTGAAATTATAAACTGAGAAGTTAATTATCCTACAAATGCACTACCAGGCAAGTTTATTTTCAATTCATGAAAACTGACAATGTGTCTCGTTACTGCGTTCATTTCATTGTGAGGTATTTAAGAATGCAGGTAGGATCCATGGCGATCTACAAGAAAAACAAAATGTTATGATCTAATTTGTATGCCTTTTGGTTTATCTCTGCATTGCATGGACTGGTTACTTTAAAAAAATGAATTTGATAACATTTTATTTTGAGAGATATTTCAATTGGAATAAAAGTTGTTCGAGAAGGCCCTATAATAAAGATATTCATTAAAAGGATATTTTTAAAATGATTAAACAGACATTTTAGAAGTACACCTTTCGTGCGTAGAGTAGAATTGGTTCAATATCAGTTAAAATTTTTAAAAAAATTTAATGTGATAAAATATGAAAGTAATTCAATAGGTAAAAAAATTCCTATGACTAAAATAGAAACGCAGTTTGAGCCAACCATTATTGCCGTATTTTCGGAAACATGCCTTCAACAGCAAAGCTTTGACAGAAGCAAGAGTTTATTTATGTCATAATAATCAGAGAGTTTACTCTAGTCAACAAAACGTTGGGTTTCACAACAGTAACACAATCTTTGTAAATCATGAGCCACATTTCACAAACGTCTAATTAGAATATATTTGCACCACAATCCCATCAACCAAGCCGACACCCTCCCCAATTGGTCATTTGCTGCCATCTTATGACGCACAGACTCCTGCGCCTGACAAGATAATCGACGTCGAACTTTGAATGAAATGTGGCGACCTCGAGTTCTCACCCGTGTCCGCCTGTGGAAGAACTCGAACGAAGATTTGGCCTCGACTGTGTGAAAGAGAACAGAGAATATGCTGACAGATTCCACAGAAGTGCCAAATAAGCGAATACGTCAGATTTCTCAGAGTAGATTAATACATGAATTGAACTTTATTATTGAGCATTTGTTACATTATTAGAGTAGGTAAACAACCAATTACACTTTCGAGATCAACATAAATTTGAAGAAATTATTTAAGCACAAATTTCAATTTTCATAACATAAGAGAAACAGATTACACAATAGATACGGATTATATTCGCCGCCACATGAAATAATCCAATTTTATGTTCAGTGCCCATATAAAAAGATTTATACAATCTTAGACTGCATTTTTAAAATAATATTTTTATAATGGATATCGACAATACTTGATCAACAATATGATTCAATGTTACAATTATCGTTGCAATATTTCAAATTAATAATTTTGGTTACAAAATTAACCTAGACTAGTTTAAACTACAAAATACTGTTAAATGTGATAAGATTATATTTTATTAAAACATATTTACGAAAGTATATTCGTTACTTTCTAATTCAATTGAAAATTTATTTGAGCATTGTAAATTTCTAAATTGTCAGTCATAAGTTGACAATGAAAAGAATTGAAATGTTTTCATCGCGCGGTTTATAATTATAGTTTAATTCAGACGTAGTCCGCTTGAATTATATAATTCTTACGGGGTATTACTCGTAATAGCTTGGTATTTTTTTCTGTTTTAATAATAAATGAAAATATTTTTTAAAAGGTTGATGTCGAAACTCTAAAAACCTATAAGAAAGCTAGTTCATACAATTATTTAATTCAAAGCGTCCAAAAAAATTGTCTTAAAAATGCGACTCATTAGTAAACGTCGAATAACATATTTAATACATTACTCAGACTGAACCTGATTTTTTGATGTTCCATCTATTTCAAGTTGCAACTGATTTCCTAAGAATCAGACGAATCTGAAGGAAGACGACCGTTGCTACATCTATAATACTTTGCGCAAAATATGAGCTCTTCCCAATAACACGATGATTTGGACTTTCCAGTCCTTTGAACGACCTGAGACTTGTGGCAAGTTCTTACCTACCTTTTATGGAACAAATTTTAGAGCTGCGATAACTTTGACTACGGCCTGTGATATACGCATACCTGCATATTATGCATGCCGCTGTCCACATACAACAGATATAATTTTCAAGCTCTTGTATTTAAGGCGCTTCTGTACCCCCCTTTTTTTGCATTTTGTTTGCAAGTCATAGTAACATTTACACGTAGACACGATTTTTCTCCAAATCCCGAATAACAATATCCGGTTTATGCTATCGTACAATGAGAATGGATTTATTGGCCATAGTGTACATAAACGTAATAAGTTTTGGTGAGCAATCATATCACTTGGAGCACGCGTCTGGAACTTTGACCTTTATGGGTATTAGAGATCTGCCAATGCAGGGAACTTCAGACACTACCGTGCCTTTTTCTTGTATTTAGACTTTACTACAATTGGACAAGCTGAGTCGATATGATTAATGGTTTCTACGTTTGCTTGACAAATACGGCTTTTATTATTCTGGAATCTTTTGAGAATCGATTATTATCCAGTATTTCATATTCTCAATGCCTGAACTTTAGTATCTATTACTTCTTCCGATTGTGGCTTCATTCTTACCCTTTATAACCACATAAATTATTGATTTTGGTTCATGTGTATCGTTGTTTTAATACACGCCCTCAGAACAGTTTCTTTCTCCTGAAATCGAAGAGCTCAAAAGAACAAGAGGCTATCCCACACTTTTTTGGAGAATTGAGTTGTTATTATTATTAAACGTAACTTCAAATATTATGCTTTTAATGTAATGAGTTATTTACATCCAGTATTGACTATATTCAGGTGTAATATGTTTAAAAGTTTAAAAATGTACCGAGTTTTTTATGAAATTTGTAGTAAAACCACAAACATCTCAGAACTAGGTGAATGTGGTATTTCCCCCTTGTTCTACTGAGTCCTTCTATTCTTGGATTTCGTCTCACATTTCGGTCTCAGATTTCATTCAGATTTTGTCTCAAAAACCCCAAACAGAATTAAATCAAGACTCCTCAAAGATATCTTTCAACCGCCTTAAAAACAAAACTCAACTAAAAACTTCCAAACCTTTAAAAATCTACATATATTATCCCTTCCCTACATCATTAATCAACATCAATATAATCAAACTAAAATTTTGTGTATAGTAAGCCGAGTAAGAACACTCGAAATTACTTTAGGAAGTTTCTAGTACATTAATGTAAATACGTTTCTCAATTCCGTAAGACCATTTGGTCGATCGGAAAAAATAAATGTTTAAAAAAAGATTTTGTTTTCAATTTTTGTCAAGTAGCATCTATTATTATTGTTATTATAGTATTATTATTGTAATATGATGAGCTAATGTAGCGTTCTGTTCTTCACAGTTAAGAAAATTAGTAACGGGAAGAGAAACCCAAGTAACAACCAAGCCTTTCCCCTGAGGGCGAGCGGAAAGGGCAGAGGTCAGCCTCGTCGGTGATACGGCTCCGAGGAGTCGTCCGGAGCGAGAGGGGGCGAAGGGCGCCTCGGGGGCACAAAAACAGTTCCCTTCACCTCTCCTTCCCCAACGCCCCCAGCGCCAGCCCGGCGCAACAGCTGTGGCGCCCCGCACGGCGCTCGTCAGCTGTCACCGAGGCTCCTTAGCGCTGGCGCGGAGGGCGCGGCGCGGCGCGGCGTGGGGGGGGGGAGTTTCTTATGTTATGACGCCGGGACGCAAGGAGGGGAAGAGGGAGGGAGAGAGGGAGAGAGAGAGGGAGAGAGGGGGAGAGAGAGCGAGAGAGGGGGAGGTGGTATTTGTTTTTATCGTCGATGATTGCGCGTATGATGGTCGGACGCGACAGGTGGAACCTGGACGACTTGTTTCGATGTGGAGTTGGAAGCAGTGTGAAGTATTTGAGAGATAATTGAATTGAATTGAATTGAATGTGCCTTATTTTACGTGGCGAGACTCAGGCCATGAGGCCTGCTCTTCCGTCTGACCACGTAAATTTCGCTACGCTTCTTTCACCAACCATGGGAGAAAGAAGGTATTCCTTGGGCGACGAAACAGGCGATTTGAATTTAGCTCAGAGGCATCATTTAGGCTCTTAACTGCATTGAGAGCAAGGGCTGTATTGTGTGGGCAGAGATTTCCGAACCCCATTTTCAATAACTAAAACTAACATTTAAGTGAAAAGGAGTCTCGATAGACCAATACAACATAGTAGACAGGTGTCAGCAGAGCTGCTTAAAATTTATTATTCTCGAGTGTCATGTAAAAGCATGGAGTCTTTCATCCTGGGATTTTGTTACAAAGACAGAAGAACCAATTATCTACGAGCCGCATCCAGAAACTAGATGAAAAAAAATGTTGCGCCATTTTCCCATACAATCAGCACAAGAATAATTGGGGCTTTATTTGTTATGCCGTGGAATCAATATTTGTATCCCTCTGATATAGAAGTTTATCGGCAATATGTTCCATTGATTGGCAGCCACTTGCATCTCTGCGTCCTTGTGATACAGATAAGAATAGACAAGAATTTCTAGAGGTGCAGGAAAGACGGCAAACACTGAGGGAGACTCTAAAGTGGTTGGTTAAACACCTCCCTGTGGAACTGCTGCAGAAGATCTGTTGTGAGGCGAGCCGTGTGTAGCCGACCGATGTCTTGCAGGAAGACAAGAGCTGCACCGAGTATCCCTCATCTTTTGTTCTGAATGACCCCTCGCAAATTCTGGAATGCTATACAGTAACGTTCAACGTGGCTCTTAAACACTGGGACCTATCCCAGCGGCAGACTTCTGCGTCACAGGGATACAAATGATGATCCCACGGTCTAACAAATATCGAGGGAATTCTGATTCGGTGTTGTTGACGTTCTCATGCGAAGAAATAAAAGAGGTCATCTTTGTCAACATAGTATTTTTTGTGCAGTAGTGCTTTCGACGGCTTTTCCGTCATCATCAGTCTCGCTGCTTTCAGCAAACGTCGGTAGACTGTGACTATTTTGCTGGAGTTATGACAGTTGTCAGAGTTTACTGTATCTTCTCTCGCACTCTATTCTGAGCAATATCTGTTCATTCCTAGTGGTGGCATTATAGGCAAGGCAGTCTTACATTATCTGCTACAAAATTACGAAATCGCTCTGGGGAATTATTATCAATATATATCAAATAAGGAGATTCTGTAAAAAATACTCATCACATAACTAATAACTCAAAAAAAAAGTTTACAGAAAAACAGTTACTTTTTACTACTTTTAAACTATCTGCGGCTCAGGATTTGTAGGTAAAAAACATTGCTAGCAATCTTCAGTAGTCAAGATGCTTATAGTCATTCTTTCAAAAAATCACAAATAAGAGTTAATTTGTATTTAACTATGCAAGATAAAAAAAATAATTTTCATTGTTATCCTTATAAGAATAAAGCTGTTTTGCATCAAACGGGCAAAGGTCGTTGGTAAAAAATGAATTCATTCAAAGAAAAAAATATATATTTTAGTACCTGAGCACCATGTCTAAACACATTCCTCATATTGAAAAATAAATAAATAACGAAGAGTAAATAGTCATGTATCTGAAATTAATGCAGCACAGTTAAGTATTCGTTAACAGAATATTGAGCATTCCACATTCCACATTCCACGGAACGAAAATGAGCATAATTTTGTTTCTTGACAAGTTGTACCCTCAATTATAGCCACAATTATACTTCATAAAACTGCCGTAATTGAATGTGGAATATAAAAGATTACTAGATGATTCTTAATGACTTGTAAATTACCAAATTTAATTTCGTATGTAAATGGCTTTGTCGTAAAATCGATTTAATAATCTGGTTTCAAAGTTTGAACGCTCATTATGTTGAAATCATTCTCACAGTTTTATTTAACCTCTCCAAGACTTCATTCCAGAAAAACTGCTCCGATACGGGTGCAATCAATTGCAGACGCATTTCGACATCAAAAACTAGTTTCTTTGCATTAAAGTAGAAACGATACACCTCCAAACTTTCCATATTCAGTGCTTCAATTTAGGAGCCGATCGAAAGCGTGTCACTCGCAACGTGATGTCTTTCTTAGAAATTACACGATTACCGGAGCAACCCACATGCTGGCCGCAAGAAAACAAACTCCCTCTATAAGACAGGAGTGAAAATGTCACGGGCACAGAAATATTGCGGAATGTGACGGAGAATTTCGAACATTTCTTCAAACTGACTTGACGCTAACAAGAGACGGTAACAGAGATAAAAAATGTGGAACTCTCAATAATTTCCATAGTTGCAGCTGTTACATGCTCACCAAACTAGGTATTGAAGGGGCATTGTACGCGCAGTTGAAAGCCAACGTTTGCTTTTTTTTTCGTGAAAAGAGATCTATGATACTCTATTTGAACGTTACCCTTTACCCACGTACTTTCATAAAATATTTACTTAAATATAAACATTTATTCTGACATGTCATCAATGCTGCGAATAGCAGTAACTACAGTTCATTTATTACTCAATAAGTAAAAGTACAGTAAAATAATTTCTTAAACTAATGCAAGTTTATTACGGGGTATGTCCGTGCGAGCATTTCACGCTTTGTGAACTAATGTTTTAGATACGCTCTAAGTTCAAATTGCTGAAACACAAACGCTCTACCGTCACTGGCGCAACCAGGATTGTGAACATATGATGAATGGGACTCATTATTTCAGTCCATTTCTTATTCCACTACACCCGCGCTGTCCTATTTTTCTACATCACCGTCATTTTACAACTAGTGTAGGAGATGATTTCAGAAAGTTTCTGATCTCAGCCGGAAATTATGAGCATGGTTCGAGTGTTTTCTTTCTAATTGGCCATAACAGAATTCGCATATGGAGACCCATTCACTGCGCTGGGCAGGGCTGCTCTGTACTATGGTCCTGGCGAACGACAGGTCATTCGAGTTCAAAGTCACATTTCGAGAGTACAACTTACGAACATTGTTTATGAAGTAGGAAAATATAAACCTGACTAGCTATAAATGCTTCAGAATTACATATTACGATTAAATTCAATAGACAAGTTTAAATCCCAAGTGAAATCGTTTCTGCTGCATAACTGTTTCTATACAATTAGAGACTATACTGAGCATCACAAGAGAAGTAACGTTAATTTTAACAATGATACATAATGCATTATTTACCATTTGGACTGTATAAACAACCTGTAACAACTATTGTAACACAGCTTCCGGGTCAATGACCCCCATCTCGATCAGGTTTCTTGTCCAGTTTCCCTGATCCATTGAGCAAATGCTGAGATGGCCCCTTGTTTTGCTTCTGGACATAAATGTAACTTCATTTTCTGTGCACGTCTTCTAGAATTCAGTGGGAAATACAATTATTCAAATTATCGTTTCCATGTTGTCACGGCAGGAAGTATTATTCCGAAGGACAACATGGATAAGAGCCAAAATTTATTGCTTATTTATCCTTGAAAATAGATTTTATATATTTTATCACAGAATGATGTCATATCTATTAGTGTGCTGCAAGTGTTTAACAAATGTGATGAATTTCATGTATGATACCCTTTGATACTTTCGAGCGTCGTTTGATTGTGCTTTCTGTATCAACAGCCGGTGTCATTGAGACGCTGCCAAGTCCTGTAAGCTTCTGTTAATGAAAAATTACCAACAGGGCTTACATTAAAAAAATAACACGTGGAAGTACACTATTACAATTCTGCGATTATGAATGTCAAAAACGAAAAATACTGTAAATACGTAAATAATTGATAATTGTAACGGAGATAAGAGATAGTTTTTACTATATAATCAATAAAACGTATTACTTCATGTTAAATTAATTGTTTACATCATACGACAACTAGTTATTTATAAGAATGATCTTACGTACTTCGTGAATTTTTATGTTTAACAATAAGATTAATATATTTTACTTTAAGAATGAAGAGAAAGAGAAAATATCCAAGGAGTGGGCAGAGTGTTTGTGTAACATACAACATTGTGACACATGTGACACATTAACGTGAGGCTTAATCTCGAGTTGGACTTTTATTGGGAAAACATATCAGCACAACTACATATCGGACAGAATATTTCTCCCTATTTGCATTGGGACCGAGTGGAAACATACAAATCGATTCGTTATGAATTGAGAAGCTAAGGGACACACAAATTTAAACATTCTAGAATATTATTCATAGCCTGATAATTTACTATATCGCATGGCCTCGATTCCCTAGCAACCATGTTATACATCCTCATAGCGGAAAATTCGCCAATTGGACCGTGGTCGAATTACGATCTTGGACCTGAGGGAAGTAGACCACCCGGAGGCCAAGACCACCCGGAGGCATTAGACCACCGACGATGGTGGACCGCGTGATCGAAGTCGGGTTGACGCGGTGAAGCAATAAAATTCAATCTTCAAGAAGTCCATGTTAGTACCCGTTCCCGTAGCCCTTTGCAGGTCAGAGGCTAGACATTGCATTGGTGCTAATCAGAGACATCTTATTATATTAAATATATTGAACGGTAACTCCAACTTATAGATGTAACTTTAATTCCTTATTCTTTGTACTTGTTTTTACCTGCTCTTAATCTGAACATTCAAACTTGCTACATTACATTATTGAACAAATTACTCGATAACACTCCCCTTTCTTTTGCCCATGAATCAGCTTCAGAATGGAGATACCGATGCCCTAATGGAGTGCGCTTCATTTAACGCGAATCATGTCCCAGAAATTTACTCCTGAGACTTACTTCGTTATTTCCATTCTACTTTGACTAACGCACATATGCTACGTGAGACACAATTGAAAATATCTGATAATTAGCAAAACAACCAGTGGCTCACAGGAGCAAAATATGCTACTGAGGAAAACTTCATAAATTGGATTTCCAAGCAGTAGCACGCACAGTGCTCAAGATCAGCAAATAAAATACTCCGGCAAACCAGTTAGTAAATTAATTATTTTAACATAAACAGACTTCATGAGTTTTCAATAATATGAACAACAGTTCTTTACAACCCCAGAAACCCCAACCCCCCTAAACAAAATTGCTGTTCCATAACGCAATACTGAATAGAAAATATTTAATGGTGGGTGGCCTTTTTCTTGGGGAACTGCTGTTGCATGATGTTAGATGAGACGTGAGCAGTGACGCACTAAGTACGGCATTTTAGTCGGTGAGCGCAGTTTGAGAATAGGAGGGAAAACACGATCAAATATTTGCATTTTTTGAGATAAAATCGAAACTGTTTCATTGGTTTCTACATTTTCCCCTAGTTCCAAACGAAAACACAGACACTTCTCACATAGTCGGAGACTGCATAGGTTTCTTTCAATTTCTGCACGCTTTAGAAATTAGTAGACAGATTTCAAATTCCAGTGAATAAAAAAATACCATCTCTTTTAATATTTTTCTTTCAGACACTATCTACTAGTTGGAAAAGAGACGCAAAGGTAGATAGATTAAGCGGCCGAAAGAAAACAGAAAGTAAGAAAGAGAGAGCATAAAGGAAAGATAAAATTAAGACAGAAAAAAACAGTAGTGCGAAAGAGAAACATCTACAGGACGAAAGAAAGAGGGAAAGGCAGGGGAAATGAGAGTGAGGGCGAGTGACGATGTGTGTAATATGATTTGAAGGATAATAAGGTAGGAGAAAAGTAGAGCAAGAGCAAATGGGAGAGATGAAAAGTAAAGGAAAGAGTGAGAGAGAGGGTGACAGGTAGAATTAGAGGTAAAATGAGATGGAAAAGAGAGAGTAAAACGAGAAAGCGAACCGAGAGAGAGGAAACGGTGACGAAGAGTAAGGGAATGAAAGAAAGATGGAGAAAATGAAAGTGAAAGTGAAAGGGAGGGGAAGAAAGAAAAAGGGCGAAAAAGGGTGGGGGAAAGAGAGGTGTGGAAAAAAAGAGAGAGGGAGGGAAGAAAAGAGGAAGAAAGAGAGGGTAAAGAAGAGGGAGGGAAAGAGAGAAGGAAAGAGAAAAAGAAGAAAGGAAAAGGAGAGGTAGGGGAAAGAAAGAGACACAGGAGGAGGGAAGGAATCAGAAGGATCATGGAAGAGAGATAAGGAGTGAAGGATGAAAGGATGAAAGGGAAGAGAGGGTTAGGGAGGAACAGAGAGTGAGGGGGAGATTGTTAAAGGGAGGGACAGGAAGAAGGAGGGACGGAAAGAGAGAGCGAGGGAGGGGAAGAGAGAGGGAGAGAGAGGGAGAGAGAGAGAGAGAGAGAGAGGGAGAGAGGAGAGAGGAGGGGAGAGAGAGGGAGAGGGGAGGAGGGAGAGAGAGAGAGGGAGGAGAGGGAAGAGAGGGAGAGATGGAGAGAGGAGAGAGAGGGAAGAGAGGGAGAGAGAGGGGGAGAGGGAGAGAGAGTGGGAGAGAGGGAGAGAGAGGGAGGGAGAGGGAGTGCCTGCGCGACTACGACTGAGTGCACGCCAGCGATAATGCCGGAGGAGTCGCTCTCCGCGAACGGGCGGGCCTCACGGCGTGGCCCGTACGCCACGGCTGGAAATAGCGGCGCTTCGGCCGCCACCGCGGTTCGCCGCCCGGCGCTCCCGCCCGCCCTCGCCCTCGCCATCGCCCTCGCCCGACGCGCCCGCGGGCGGGGCGGAGGTGGTTATCGGCGTCGCCGTCGCGCGTGAACGCGCCGCGCGCGCCACGCGGCTATTCCGAGGCGGCGATGGCGATACGACTAATTAAAAAGCATCCGCCCCGCCCCGCCCCTCCGCGGCCGCCATCTTCCAGCGGCCGGTCGCCGCCGGCGCGCAGGACGAACCGTGACGGCCAGGGTTCGGCGGCGCTCGCCCGTGACGATGACGCGCCGGGTTCTTCGGCCCGACCATCGCCGAACCGCCCCATTCACGCACTGCAACATGAC
Source organism: Teleogryllus occipitalis (assembly GCA_011170035.1). NCBI lineage: Eukaryota > Metazoa > Arthropoda > Insecta > Orthoptera > Gryllidae > Teleogryllus > Teleogryllus occipitalis. The sequence continues at coordinate 108,088 of BLKR01003131.1, forward strand.
TTTTGCCGCGCCGCGATCTACGCCGAGTTCTCCGTCCCAACCATTACCAAACAGTTCCATTCACGATTAAGCTAGGCTTACAACGTGGTTTGTGCTGCGCCGCGGTCAACGCCGAATTCTCCGTCCTAACCATCACCGAATAGCTCCATTCACACTCAAGCTAGGCTTACAACGTGGTTTATGCCGCGCCGCGGTCAACGCCGATTTCTCCGTCCCAACCATCACCGAACAGCTCCATTCACGCTCAAGGTAGGCTTACAACGTGGTTTATGCCGCGCCGCGGTCAACGCCGATTTCTCCGTCCCAACCATCACCGAACAGCGCCATTCATGTTCAAGCAAGGCTTGTAACGTGGTTTGAGCCGCGCCGCGATCGACGCCAGGATCTCCGACCCAATCATCACCGAACAGCGCCATTCACGCTGAAGCAAGGCTTGCAACGTGGCTTGAGCCGCGATCGACACATGGTTCTCGCCCCCCCCCCAACAGTACCGTCCACGCTCAAGCCAAGCTTATGACTTGCCTTGGAGTGTATTCCAGCTGCATCCCACAGTTAACTTTTCCTAAGCCGTTTTCCTACCTCCCCAAAAAGACATACCCCGACTGCATACCGTTCCGTTTTCCTCCTTATAATAAGAATTAATTTTTACGTTTATGTCTGCTTAGTATTATATTTGTCGATTATAATTGATCATCTACTGTTTGTTTTGAAGAAACATTTGCACTTACATTTAGAGTACTGCCGACGTTGAAAACCACTTAGTTTGTGGAACCAAGACATGAAACTTTCCCTCCTGAGCATCTTCTTACCCAGCTCACTTGACATACACAATTCCGCAGATTCTGCCATGTTCACCTCTGTTTGAGGTGTCCTCTGGACTGATGGAGTATATGTATTTTCGTTATTTATAAATGGAAACTTAAAAAAACTTTACTTCTTCCAAAACACCGGATGCACGAAACGGGATGCAGTCGGGCTACGCCTTCTTAGGTAAAAAAATGATAGGAGATTAGCTGAGAAGCAGTGGTGAGGAAAAACTGTCCACGGGATGGAGTCGGGCGATTCCCTGGTTGTTGTAAATCTCTCGCCGCCGCCTTGTTCCACAGTGAAATATTGTGTGGGGGACAACATTAGGGTAACAGATTTACAGAATTATTATATATTAGGTTCTAGGATATTGGGATATTGGGATATTATATTCTGGGATTATATTGGGTAATATTAGTTCCCATTTGCTTTTGGACAGTCAGGTTTGATGATTGTAGGATTTCAAACCATAAATACTATTATGTGTATATGTATTTTTAATGGCTTAATTTTCAAGCAATCATCCAACCAGACTGTTCAAAAGTAAAAAATGAACTGAGATTATTCAATATAGATTTACAACTGCCAGAAGTCAAGCTTGAAGACGGATGAGGTTATAAAGAGAACCGCTGCAGTTACACGTTTCGTTGCACATTTTGAATATGGTACAGTTTTCACTATGCGGATATCTGCGGTTCGTATTTTTCTTGACGTAAGTATTCTATTTGGGTTCGTATATTCTGTTCGAGTATCCGTATTTTGTGCTCAGTGGAACTACTTTCACTATAACCGGATTATCAGATCGGTACCTGGAATAGGTTTACGTTCACAAGCGTTCAGGATAACGTTCACAAAAGTGTATTCTGAACCAAATCAAGAACCAACATACGTTCCTTATAGTTTTACCCGTAGGATTATGGCCACGCCTCGTTTTTATCCACTGGAGTGCATCACATACCTGTGAAAATTTGGAATAGGTTCATATAACAATTTTCTTATTTCAATTTACCTGTATGGGTAAAAAGGAGCACCTGCGACCACAACCTGGTGAAAAAAGTGTTATGAAGAAAATCCATCGGTTTTGATTTTCTCCGGGATTCGTGTGTATTTGCGATTACCCCTATCCAGAAGTTCTGTACCGTAACGGGGACCTCTTCAGACGGATCCGCTTCAGAACAATACGCTTCGTCACCCAGGCAAAAGCTGACCTCGTCCAAAGGTCAGCAATGGATCGACAGGGGCAGTGAGGAGGCTGAGCTAGATGGCCGTTGAGCTGAGAACAGGAGACGTGACAAAAACCGCACGGGCATATCTGAGTGCGGTTGAGCGCCTTCGGGTACTATTAAAAATTAAATTCTTACTATCGTAAGCCTTTAATTGGCAATGTTAAAGAGTAAAGCTAAATCTCTTATATATTCCGAACGTGTAATGGCCTCTTAATGAATAGGTTACCTGCCCTCTACCCGTTAAGTAACACCAAGAAAGGGAGAGGGATAAATTTGCTTTGGGCTGCATTTTAAAAAACACCATATACTTCTAGGCAAATTAAGCTCAGATTTTACTAATAGTCTTTTAGTAGTTTTATTCATCATTCATGTATGTATTGTAAAAGGGTGGGAAAGAGATTCTAGAGATAACGAAAACGTGCGCAGATTATACTTCTCCCCCATACGTCACAAACAGTTTTTACTGTGCTTTGAGGAAGCCAAATCAAGAAGACGTGACTAAAATAAAGATTGAATGCAATATGTGGAATAACTCGACTAGCAAAACCTACAGGATAATAGTTTTAAAGCATAGAAAATTTGAAAATTCGTAAATACAAAATATAAAAGAACATAGTCTGTGTGAAATAACTAGACTAGCAAAACCTTCAGAATAAGAGTTTTAAATTATAGAAAATTTGAAAATTCGTAAACACAAAATGTAAAAGAACATAGTCTGATGGTTCCGAAAATAAATAAATCTCTTATATTTGTTCTTAGGAATGACAGACATTGTTTTAAATAAAGTAATTTCGCATATTTCAGTTACTTTTGTTAATTTATTACGTCTCTGGCCAATGAAAAAGAAAAAAGGGGGAGAGCAAAAATGATACATTCTCCTTCTTTCAACTCTAGCCCAAGAGCTTTAAAGCAATAATGGACGTATGCAGACTTGTTTATCAGCTTCTTTTGAGAAGCTAGGTGTAATGAGTAATTGTTAAAGTATTTCTGATTGTTTTATAAACTGCTAATTTATTAAAGTTATGTATTGTTTTGATTGTTATGAAATACATTGTACGGCGAAAATAAAAAAAATATAGAATTAGTGTATCGGAGTACCCACTAATCTAAATGTGTCTGACTGTACTAGAGGTGTATCAAAGAGGATTAATTTTTCGTTTATTTATCATTTCTAAAAATATTAATTTATTAACATTATTCATACGAAACATTGTATGAGATTAAGAAAAAATATGATAAAGTAATATTATAGAAAATGGAAAAATGTATAACAATTCACATAATTAATAACTTGGCGGTATTTATTAAACATAAAATATTCAGAGTTAGTAATAAATTATAAAACAGTCCGAAAGAATTACTCGAATTTGCCACAATAATTGTAAACTTTAAAACTGAGTTCCTCAAAACGTTCTCTTAGAGACCCCCCTCACCGTGTCACACGTGAGTAAACTGTCGCCCAACCTCTCTCCGTCCGGAGGCATCACGCCACTTCTTTCCCAAAGAACATTTCTCTCCTCCCTCCCCCACCTCCTGCTTCTCCTCCAGCGCCTGCTAATGCCGCGCATCACCCGGAGATTAAGTCTGACAAACAGACACACCAACGGACAAACAGCGCCGGGGCGGGCGACGCCGGCGGCGGTTGGGACGGGGAGGTGGGGGCGGGGCGGCCTGGCCAAATGCCGGCAGGAGCTATTTTGGCCGCGTGGCGCCCCGTGAGCCCCATGCGTCGTGTCGCCCCGCTCGCCCTTCCACGACTCGACCCCCTCTCCCCCCACCAACGGCTAACCATTTCTAGTTCCTTTCGTCTCTCCCTGACCCGATCCTCCTCTTCTCGCCCCGCTTTTCTTTGTCCCGTTCCGACTGCTCTTATCGGTTCTGCCCGGCTTTGTTCTTCTCCGATTCAGCACTTCCACGTCTTCCAGATTGTTTCGTTCTACCCAGATCTACCGCGACCTTCCGGAACTATCGTATCCTTTCCAACACTACTCCGTCCCTTCCAACACTGACTCATTCTTTCCAGCACTAACTTCTCCCTTCCAACACTGCCCCTTTCCTTGCAGGGTAGTCCCTTCTAGCACTGCCTTTTCCCTTAGAGCACTGCCCCGTCCCTTTCAGCTCTCCCAGGCTCCTTACAGTTCTGACCCGTCCCTTCGAGCACTACATCCTCCCTTCCGACAGTGTCTTGCTCCACCAACTCCACCCCGTCCCTTGCAGGGTGGTCCCTTTCAGTACTACCCCGACCCTTAGAGCACTTCCCCGCCCCTTTCAGCCGTCCCCGTCCCTTCCAGTACTGCCCCGTCCCTTGCAGCGCTGCCTTGTCCTTCCAGTACTATCCTGTCTCGCCCTGTCTCGAGCCGTCCTGCCAGACTTCAACCTCTTCTCCTCCGCCCTGCTGCCCCGTGCCTCACGCCTCGCCACGTTCCTTTCCTACGCGACCCGCCCCGCCCCGCCCCGCCCCACCTGCCACGCCGCGTGAGAGAGCGTTTAGTGCGCCCGCTTGTTATTTTGTTTAATATCATGTAGCGCTTAAGAAAGTGTTATTTGATGGAGTTTTACGAGGCGGGCCGGGCTAAAGCTTTCAGCAGTTGGGCGGCGGGCGCGGCTGGGAGGCGGAGGCGACGGCGGTGGCAGCGATGCCGAGGCGAAGGCTGCGGTGACGGTGGAAACGACGTGAGCGAAGATGGAGACGGCAGTGTTGTAGAAGGAAAGAACATCGATAATGCGAGTACAGAAACCGAAAAGGGCTGGTAATGAAATTGAGGAAAATATGTGAGCACACTTGAAAATTTGATAACTTTTTTGGTTGGGGAAGAGAGTGGATTTAAAAAAAGACACAGGAAAAAGTGGACAGAGGGGATTGAAAATGTGAGAAGTTTCCGATTACTTCGTGAAAAGTGGAAGTGACCGAACGGAGAGTTGTAGTATCAGAAAGGAGAGGATACTGTTGAGAAAAACAAAAAGGTGGAGAGGGCACACTACTCTCTCGAGAGTACAGCTTGGAACAATGGAGCAAGTTCCGTCACGACAAGAAAGTTATCCACCCAGGATGTGATAAAACAAAATAAGGCAAGGAGGAAGGGAAGCCGCAGACATCTGCAGACGAACGTGCAAAGAAAAGAGAATCTGACAGTGGCAAAAGCGATGATATGAAGACGAGCGGCATACGAATGACGATGTCGAGATCAGAGGGTACGAATGGCTCGGGAGGAGTGTGCGTTCAGGCACATGTGGGTACGCGTGTATGCGTGTGCGGGCGCACGTGTGTGTGGCCAAACGCGTAACAACGAACGAACGTTGACGAAGGCAAAAACAACCATATGCGATGGAGTGGAGTTCCGCGGAGTCAGGACGTCACGAGCGGAGCACAAGGAGGTAGGGCCCAAGTGACGCGAGAGCGAGGTGGCGCTGGGTGGCGGTGACGGAGGCGGCGGCGGCGGCGAGGAGTGCGGAGACGCCGGGACGCCTGCTCTGGCCCGCGGCCAGACGTGCGCTGTTAGCAGCAATATTTGTGGCGTAATTTGTTCCCCGCGAGAAGTGACAGCGGCGGGCGCGAGAGCGCGCGAGAGAGGGCGCGAGCCGATGGGCCGGCGGCGGCGGCGGCGTCTGAAACGGCGGCGGCGGCGGCGGCGGCGGCGGCGGCGGCGGCGGCGGCGGCGGCGGCGGCGGCGGCGGCGGCGGCGGCGGCGGCGGCGGCGGCAATGGACCGAAATACGCGCCCGCGGCCGCCGACAACAACGTCGTCCTCCACCGCCGCCGAGCCGCCAGGTGAGCCGGCGGCGGAGGCGGAGCCACTTCCGGTTGACACAGGTGCGCCGGGGGCGGGCGCCCGCTGCGTGCCCCGCTGCAGGCCGCGAGGGATTTGGACGAGCGGCGCCGGCGGCGACGGAGGAAATGAGCTCATTGCTCCCCAGCAATCGCACAATGACTCCCGATGCGGGGCGTGACAGGTCGGGTTCGGGAGTAGAATGGGGTATAAGCACCTTCCTCCACGAGAAAAATCATATAGCTGCACACAAACAAACATGGGAGACTTGACTTCCTTTTTGCTTGAAAGAAAGGTATACATGTGTTTAAAACCGTATTACATATGATTTATAAGAAAAAATACTGCCTATTAGTGTGTAATTTTGTTATTTACTTCTTTTCAAAAGAATATCACAGGAATTTTTTGTTCCTCTTTTCAGTTTTTTATAGCCAGAAAGACGTTTTCTGGAATGATGCACAATGCTTCGTTTACATGTCACCAAGGAGAGGTAAATTGAAGAGCTGAGGATTTTTAGGCAGAAAAAGCTACTACTACTATTTATAAAATAACCTAATTTCAGTAATCGTATAACTTTAACTTGTAACTGCGAGTGGAGTTCGTGAATTTCGTATTTAATGAGAAGGATTTTTCTCCACGGTTTTCTTTCTATATTCTGATGTCTGCTGATAGCTTGTTTAGAAGTTTGCTAGAAATGGCTACCAAGATGTGATGCACAAAAACATTAACTGTCTAAAAATAAGTAGTCGTGGAGTAACAGAAAAGCGATAGGAGGAGACATGTGTCAACAATGTTGACCATGAAACCACTACTTTCACGAAACTAAGAAAGACGTTTTTTGTCACAAATTATTTCGAATAGTTTCCGTTTCCTTTTCTAACTTGAATAAGATCCATACTGACAGATAGTGTACTATACTAAAAATGTATCAGTTACTATTTTTGATTCCACCAATTTGACGTAACTCCACAAAGAATTGCGCATTATTTTACTTTCGTATTTTACTTTAGCAATATTTAATGTAGATAATGTTAACGAGTCGAGTAAGCATACGTAGGCACAGTAATAGATTATATTTTCTATTGGTTAATATATATATATATATATATATATATATATATATATATATATATATATATATATCGTCCAATGTGTGTATCGTCCAATTGCATCTCCGTTATGGTTCCCTTTATACCCGCTCTCCAGCTAATTCTCTTTCACTTCTGACTATATTGAGAAGGCATAGCCTGATTGCATACCGCCAGTGTTTTGAGACAGCCAAAGAGCAAACAATTTAATTAAGTTCATATTCATAAGTAACAAAAATTGATATTCTCGCACCAGTCGGCAGAAAATCTCCCAGGTGAATTTGACACTCTTCGGAAATGTGTATACAATTTAACTAAAGTATATTTGTTTTAATTCTACATATTTTAAGAGAAAGCCATGACCCTCTTTTCTTTCCTCCTTGGAACAGTCATGGTATACTTAGAAACCTGTTTCAATAAATTAAAAACATTCGAAACAGTTTGATTCCACAATAGCAAGTTATTATTACAGTAATAGAGTAACATAAAATGAATATTAAAAAGGAACATTTGTTGTTTTTCTCTTTCATTATCTTCCAATATGAAAGTGAAAGGTCTTGACACCTGTGCGAGCTCTTCCTTTTTCTCGTGCGAAAACGGGATGCAATGGGGCTATGCCTTTTGGGAACCTAGGTAAAAGGTAAAAGATAAAGGATATAGAAAAGTTGACCGCGGGATGTAATCAGGAACAGTCCTACATTTCAGGTCGTTACAATTATTTTTGGTTCTCAATTTTGCATTGAAAAATTAAGGCTCATTTCGACAAAACTACTGCCACAAAATAACATTTACATCAATATTGTATCATAATAATATTACGTGTAATGTCATTTCTGTAGTATTGTTACGTTTTGTTACGTTCCCATCCAACCAATCTTAACATCTCAGGTGTGAAAAGAAAAAAAATCACAAAAACAGAACGAAATGCACTGTCACTTTACGCCAATTCGTTGAAAAATCGCATCTAAATGAGACAGAATCAGTACATCGAAACAGGGTACTGCGCCTGCGTGTTTGGACCTACTGCAAATATTTCTGAGGTACCACAAACAAATCCAATATCCAAATCATCCAAATGTTTCGGTCTAAAGTGGATACTCACACTTGTATTAAGAAATAATGCCAAGGCCCCTGGTGTTTGAAACGATGTGATTCACAGTGATTTTAAAATACCAATTGTTAATAAAGAAATAATGAAGAAAATTATAGTTGAAAATATGCTCAAAAATTAGAAAGCTAAACCAATGATTTAGTCATAAATCTGTTAGAAAATAGTTTAGAAATAAGACAACTTAAAAAATTCAAGCCTCTGTCTTTTTTTAGATTTTGAAGTGTTTTTTGGTTATTAATTGGTTTAATGGAGATTTTGTAATGAGTATTTTCTCCAATCTTTGTTAATTATGTAAGTCAACAAGTTTACTTATTGTTCACATGCGTGAACAGATTGTTTATAAACGTTAAATATACAAAAAATACGCAGAAGCAAATACCAACCAGCAACATGACCCAATTAACCATCTGTTTCTTTGATATTGATCGAAGATAATTCGAAAATGGCGCGTTCCAGAACCTTACGAACGGTTTTACAGGCTGATGGTTTGGAGTGATGTTCACCACGCGATATGTTTCAGGATGCTGAATTTCATTTTTGAGGGATCAGCTGTTCTGGTAAGATGAGACGAGCAAAATACGAAATGAGAGATGCCCAGTACCTCGAATTCTTATAAAACACGTTAAATATACAAAAATAGCCAGAAGCAAATACCAACCAGCAACACGCCCCGAGTAACGATCTGTTTCTTGATATTGATCGAAAATAATTCGAAAATGGTGCGTTTCAGAACCTTACAAACGGTTTTATAGGCTGATGGTTTGGAGTGATGTTCACCACGCGATGTTTCAGGATGCTGAATTTCATTTTTGAGGGTCAGCTGTTCTGGTAAGATGAGACGAGCAAAATACGAAATGAGAGATGCCCAGTACCTCGAATTCTTATAAAACATGTATTATTTTAGATTTTCTCCGCTTTACACGGATGTAGAGAAAAGGAGAGGCATTTCTATATTCGAAAGTTCTTGCACGGAAACTACGCTATAAGTCAATATGCATTGCATAATGTGCTAATTAGATTTTTAAACGATTCAGAATAACATTACTCATGATAATGTTTGCTCACATTTTTTTCTCTATGTGTACACAGTTTTTATGCAGTCCTATTACCATTGAATATAGAAGCATAATTTAAGGTACATTGCCAAGTACACGATTACAAGCTGAATTGTTAACCAAGAAGCTATTTTCCCAAGTTCACAAGTGTTTTTTTTTTGATAGGTGAAAGCATAATTCGATCTAAATGACTGTCGTGTAAAGAACATTGCCAAGTTCACAATTAGAAGCTGAATTAATGGAAGACTCTTTATTTTCTCAAGTGAACAAGTATTTTTCCAACTGATAAAGGAATAATTAATGCTAAACAATTGTACACATTATATTGACGTGCTCTGGTACAAATAAATTCTGTTAATTATAAAATAATCTGTTTTTCAAAATTTCTAAATTTTCTAAATTTCTAAAACTTCGGATCGAAAAATTAATGCATTTGTTTCATTATTTTATGCAAAAAAATTGTACTAGAATATAAATTTAATGACGCAGAAGCCATTTCGTAAAAATTAAACATAAATCAAGATTATTTTTTATTGGCGTAGATGGCGTAAATTAATAGACACGATTGTTTGAGGTTTTTGTGTTAAGTAAAGTTTTTACCTTCTACAGATTACCCAATTCACACATTATTCTCACATAATTTGCGGTCCTACCATTGCATGCTTTTGTATTATGCACAATTGCTTAGAGATCTTTTTTCAGATGAAACAGCAAATCAGCACAGTAATTTGTGACTTTTTCAGGAACTGAAATTACGATAAAAATATGTTTTACTACAACTTTAATGTACGCAATTTTCAGACAAAAATTGAATAAAATGATAAAATGGTTAAAGATCTTCTGTCATATCACATACTAGTAAAATGTAAACCATTTTGATGCTCTTTATCGAGATTAAATAAATTAAATCGAAACCTTTTGATGAATTTTACACAAGTTGTAGAGATTTCTGAAACATTTTTAGTACCAATCCTTTTCGATTTGCCATATATATTATAAATGCACGCAAACATTTCTGACAGATAATTTTGCATTCTTCCTTGGATTGTAAAGTCTTGTAACTCTGAAAATCCACTCATGGATATTAGAGTTTATTTCATGCCGCCCACAGGGCTACTCATTTTAAGAAAGAAAATATTTTTCACAAAAATGAACCAAACTGTCATCTTGCAAATTAAATACGAATTACACTTCTGAAGGAACGGGAAAACAGTGGAAAGCCTGGCGCGAATTCCTTGACAGGTGACTGACGCGGGAAGGCGCCGGAGGCTACCCTTTTCAGCCCGAGTGCAGCAGCGCCGGCTCGCGCCGTCCGACAGGGCCCGCCAGCCACCCAAGACGTCGCTGACTGACAGGCAGAAAAGCGGGCGGATTCGGCCAGCGGCGCGCACGCAGGCGTCGCCGGTCAGCGGGACGGGACGGGACGGGACGGCGGCCCGCGTCCCGGCGGACTGCCCCCTCTCCCCCCCCCGGGATGACTTTGGGGCCCCTTGCGGTGACTGACCCCCTGAAAATGGACGCGCGGAGGCGCGTAGCTCAAAGTAATCCTAGCAGTTTTCTGGTATTTTGTTTGACGTTTTTGCGCCTGCGACCACACCCGTTGTTTGCCCTCAAAGAAGAACGTTGGGTTAAGCGTTGGGTTGAATATACCTGTTTTCACAGCGCGACAGGTAACTGACCTGCTAACACGGTAGTATTTCCAGTGGATGTTTACCTGATACTTGTAAAGAATTCGGGAAGGAAACTAGAATTAAATGTTTTTTAAACGAGTTGGTTAATTTTTCTGGCGTTTTCATGGCTTTGTAAGTACAGGCTTGGTTTCCTGTTTACCTCCACCGCAGGATAAGATTTTGAAAATATTTTGTGTCGGTGAAGCGTATTTTATTTCAAGACGAATTTTTTTCACGAGAATTGTGTAACGTATTGAATATCAGAACAATGAAAAAATTGAGGAAAGGGACACACAGTCGTTTTTGAAATTCCGTTGAAGTGCACGAGGAAACCACATACTTCGACAACCATCCAGTCTTGAAAGGAGTAAAAATACATGAAAGTTCAATTAAAAAAATATAAAATCATAATTTATTCATGTACGGGCGTAGTGTTGTGAATAGTTCGAAAAAAGAATCGCACCGGAAAACCGGTATTTTTGGGATATTGAAAGTTTTGGATCGTCTCAAAAGAACTTAAAAATATTGATTCTAATGTTCTAAAAAATGCATATTCCTTACAGAATATATACTGCTTTTCATATTTAACTTTTAAATCAGATTCTGCTCTGATTGAATAGAAAGAGGAAGTATTTATAAATTTACTTGCAACTTAATCACAGTGATATTGGATGTATTAAACGTTTTTATTTATTTAACGTATTAAATTTTTCATCACATTTTAATACATATTTTCAAATTTAAGACCCGTAAGTACTCTTCTATTTTTTTTCCTTCGTCACAATCCCTTTTAAAATACATTTTATAGCGATTTGACTCTCTTCGCATCACAAGAATATTACTCTCGTTCCATAAAACGTATTTGTAAACTTTTGTAGTGACACAAAATCTATTTGAGTTTGTAATTCCGATTGTGTAGTTGCTTGACAGCAATCAGAGATCAACAGCCAACTAAGAGACAATTTTTCTTTGAAGTTTCCCAATTTACAAGATAAATACAAACTTTTGTGGTTTAAGTTCTGCTAATATAGTTGAAAGTGTATTATGGAAAAAAGTCGTGGGGTCACAATCAGACATTTCTTGTAGTAGAGAATAATAAAGTAATGGAATAATCGTAATAAAGTTCTATTTTTCTAGATGCTATCAAATTAGTCACTTAATACAGTTTATGATAAAATAATGATGAAAAAAAAGATCTACAATAACAACAACAAACAAAAATCTCAGTCGTCAATTGAATTGCATTATCATTATTCTAATTACTTATCTTAACAATTTTTTTTTCTTTAAGAAGTTCGTTTTTTCACCTTTCCCTTACTATAGCTGCAATAAATTAAATACTTTTTTCCTCTTTCAGTGAGTCTTGCGCACATATTTCTTCAGTGTCAACAATGAACATTGGTACATAAAGACAAAAACCGCATCGATTAGGTCACAAATCAAAGTAGTAATCAGATAAACGGATGCATACAGCAGCGAAGGTGAAGCATAAGAAAAAATCTCTGTAACGTATGCTTAAGATATACAGAAAGTGCTTTTTACCCCGAACTTGTAGCACCGTTTTTGACTCTTAAAATGTTTTCTCTTTCTTCCTTCCAAATACAGGAATTTTTCGGTTTATTGCACTCATTATTTATGCTCTTATTTAAAATAATAATAAATATTCGTTGAAAAAGTCTCGGTTGAAAGATTATTCAAATATTCCATTTGGAGGTTAATAATAACAGACTACATTTTCAATGGAATTTTGAAATATACATAAGCATTTGATTGACTGTAGGTATATAACGTAACGTTATTATTTCGATAAATCCCTCTTTTCTACGTTTCAGATAATCTCATAAATTTAAATTGTGTTATTCTTTCTTGAAGAAAATTCTTATTTTTATGTATTGCAGTTATATCAATTTATAATTTTGTTTACAGTAGTTTACTACCGATTGATAGGAAAGCCGTCTTTCAGGCGGGAGGTTGAGAGCCAATCGATTTTCCGTTTCCTTCTGTATAAAATATTTAATTTCCGATATTTCAAGTTTCATATTTGTTCCCCTCTTAAGACCGATATGAATGAAACAAGTCTTGAATAATTCACAAAGTGAAGTGGATTGGAGCAGAAAATTAGTTTCACGAAACCTGAAAGTTTAATGTTATTTTTATTCACTTTCTTTTACTGAACTCAAATGATTGACAAAAAGTAAATAATTTCTAAAAACTCAAATTGCTACAGTTCTCCAAATTCTAAGCACACAAATTGAAGTAAATGAACATAAAATAATTATTTGCATTACATCCAATTCATACAAGAAATGTTCCTCATTCAACGCATAAATATTCACAGACGATGTGTGCTCTACCACTTGAAACGAAACAGATATGGTATCTCGTAAACATTTTGACATTCATGCATTCAGATTTAGATTTTTTCAAGATAGCTCAGAAGAAGAATTATTCGAGTCCTAACTTACACTTTGTTCAAAATGTAAAAAATCAAGTACCCATAAGTCTATTTCTTTATAATTTTTCAAATACGCAATCAAATGAAAGGACATCGGAACAAGTAGCACAAACCAGTTCTTTCTGCAGCACACTTTCTTCCACGACGACTGTCACGGAACTCCTCTCTTCCTGTATAGGTGGACCCTAACACAAAATTCATGTTGCCATACGCCATTGACCAAACAACGCAACTATTCATTCCTCATCACGCCTAACATATGATAATCGATTCACAGCGCAGAATAGCTTCAAATTTGGAGAAATTTATTGCGCGGGTTTTGCACGCCCAGTTCACAACATCCCTCACGTGAGCGATGCGGGGAAGGGGTGGGGGGCTGTGTCAGCTTCCAACCCCCTCTCCAAATACCCCCTCTCGCTCCCCCTTCGACCAGGCGTCGGGGAGGCCGCATTTCATGAGCGGACGGGTCCGCTGGGTGCGTGCGAATTTCCATGTCAATATGGCACTACCGATTGATAGGAAAGCCGTATTTCAGGCGGGAGGCGGAGAGCCAAGCGACGTGCAACGGGCCTCGCACGAAGACTGCCTAGGCGTGCAGCAACTGAGCTCGGGGCGAGACCGCAGGTTCCAACGGAAGCGGTGGACGTGCAGCGTCGCTGTCTGCCGAATGCATAATTTCCGAAGCTTTAGATCACTGGGAGGCCAACGCATGGGTGCACTCCTGCAGAAGACGTTGCGAAATATATGCGAAAGGGTTTAATGAATCTTGTTCCCACGAATATGACATTGCCATCCCAACGGTTTAGAACAGCGCAAAAGAAATTTGTTTTTTTTTTTCGAAAGAATCTGACGCGACTTGAAAAAAACAAATAGAAATAAAATTAAATTAAAATGATTGGCCCAATGTTAGTTGTTGACTGCAATGCCAAAATTTGTTGGTTGATTTGAAATATTCATTTATCTATGGGTAGAAAAGGAACATTATTAAACATTTATTCATTACAGTAAATGTGAAGATTTATAAGTTGTATCGCAAACGGTTGTGGATGCAGAAACTGCTTTCAACGAGAGATAATGCTGAATTCGAGGTGTTATTTTATGGAAATGTTTCATTTACCGTTATTGTAAATTATTTATGGAAGTAAACAGTTATAAATATCATACATCATATATATGAGATAACTTAATTCTTTAATATTGAATTATTAATATTTTGAATACCAGAAGACATTCAAATTACACATAAAGTGCTTCTGTACATTAAATTGAAAATATTAGAATTTTGCCTACAAATGTATTTTATTATTTTTATGAAATATTCTAATTGATATTCCGTGTAATGGAAAAAGAATTCAAGTTGACGCATTTCTGGATCTAAGGATGATACACGAGTTTTCTGAATCTCTTTTGAATCTGTCATTGCACACGTTGCAGATAAACACAAAAATGTAATTTAAAGATTCATTATATCCAAGATATCTTATTGACAAATTTTACTATTATCAAGTGCTAGACAATGTAACAAACACATATCTAATTCAATAAACGACATAAATTTGAGGCTCACGTTAAATATATCTCCTTTCGGAAGAAGCAATGAGTATTAATGATTCAGAATACCATTTATTTGGAGATAGATAAAATATTTTATTTCGCAACGTGATATTACATTTCTTGAATAATGCTTTATTCAAAATAATTTCAATAAATAGGTTTATTTCCGAATATAATTATATGTGCTGCTGCCATCATTACCTGTTCTTGGATTCTGCGTCAGCTTTGCTTTACAAAGTGATCCGTTATTATCATCATCACGGATTATTAAGTTTGTGGTAGAAGTAAATGAAATTAAGATATTCATTGTTTGAGAAATTATTGTAAGTTAGAAAAAATATTGCGATAAAATTTAATTGGTTGGTGGACGATATTGTAACAATTATTAATTATAAGTAGGAAATTCATTAATTTAATTTTCTGTTGTAGTTTTTGGCATCAGGCTCGCCGTTTTGAGGTGCTTAGGAAGTATTGATACGAAATAGCAATGCTGTCACATACCCAAATATTACAAATATTATCAAATGAGAAAGTTATAATGAAATAATGATATCAACATCATTTGAAATACAACAAAAATGTTCACGAAGGCGACGTCCAGATGCACTGAACTGGCAACACAATTTCTTTTAATTATTTACAAAAATATATCTGGAGAAATACAAACTTCTAGAGGTCAACATAGCAATTGGAAATGTTTTCACGTCGATACTTTTTCTTCTCGAACTCTCTGCCGCCCACAAAACCGATCATTATTCCTATCTGAATCAACTACGCAATGAACATTGCATGCAAATATGGAGAAACGCGCAAGAAACGCAAATTACGTACACCGGCTACCGGCAGCGCCATCGGAAGTGCCATCACGCACCGGCCAGCGACGCGCAAAAACCCCGCGAAAGGAAACTCGTGAAATCAAACCCAACGGCGACGAACCTCCAACGTCGCGTCGTCGCCGGCAAAGGGGCCCCGAACGACGCCCGAAAGCACGCTCCCCCACAAAGAAGGCCAACTTAAAATACCTCGCCCCGCGCAAAAAGCACATTACCGCGAATCAGCAGCCAATTTGTTGGCAACAACGAGCTCGCTCATTGCACGACCAGTGCGCGGCGCGGGCGGGGCGCGGCGGGGCGGCGCGGCGGGGCGCGGCGGGGCGCGGGCGGACAATGGAGCGTCGGCGGCGCAGCGGGCGCGAGGCATTGTTGGCGGGACGTGCGAGAACGCGGCCACGCCGCGACGCCGACTCCACCGCCGCCGCCGCCGGCTGGGCGTCCCGACGCTCCCGGTATCTCCACCGCAGGAGCGCACAAATTACGCACAGTTTTCAAATTCCTCCGTAACGAACATCTCACTCTGCCCGGACACACCAATCGCTCGCGGGGGGTGGATCGCCGGATAATCAACGGGGAGGACGAAGCTGTCGGGGAAGGATTATCACCAAGCCCGGACGTGCGGAAGACACGCCAGCCAAGGACATATTAAACAGATGTTACCCCGAATAAACATGTGTGTGATTTATCACGTCGACTAAGGAGCGCGGGGCACAAAAGGAAAACAAACTCGAAACACTGATACGTGAGAAGGGAGCAAGAAGGGGGGGAATAGAACATTAAAAAACATAAAAAGGGAAAACAAGAAGAGAAATGGTTTGGTGACGTCAATTCAACAGTTAAACATTTCCCCTTACGTGATTGGCTGTGTCAGTTTTAAAGAGTCAATCTCATTATACGGCGGCTGGGGGCGGAGCCTGCGCGGCGGCCCCGCCCTCGCGCGCGCAGGGGCCGGCGCTGCCCCCACCCGGCGGCGGCGCGCGCGGAGCGGCCGCACGGCGCGGCGCGGAGGCGGGCCCGGGAGGGGGGCGGCGGCCGGGGGGGCGCGGGCCCCCGGCGCGGCGCCGCGCGCGCCAGTGCTCGGTCAGTCCTCGCCGACGGAGGGTGCTCCGCCACGTTGCCCACGCACCGCGCGCGCGCCCGCCCGCCCCCCACAGCCAGAAGCAGCCCCCGAGGACGCCGCCCGTCGGCCAGCAGTTCGCGCGTCGCCCGCAGCCGCCCCCGGCGATGGCCGGCCGCCGTCGCCCGCGCCTCCCGCGCCGCTGCGCCCGCTGCTGAGCGCCCGCAGCGTCGTGCATGGACGCGCGCTGACCGCTGCCCCGGCGACCCGTACCCCCCCATGCTGGAAGAAGCATCCGCTAGCATGACCATCCTGAAGGTACGCCACCCGAGCACGCAGCCGCCGCAGCAGCCGCCGCCGCCGCCCCCGCCGTCCTCGGCGCCCGCCCACCAGCAGCAGCAGAGCCCGCCGCCGCCGCCCCTGCAAGCGCCCTCCGCGCGCCCGCCCAAGGCCTTCCCGGGCGTGCCGCCCTTCAAGATGGACGCGTCGGCGTCGGCCGACTCGGGCGACGAGGCGCCGGGCGCCGGCTCGCCCGGCCCCGTCAAGCCCGCGGGGCTGTCGCTGCCCGCGCCGCCCGCCAGCACGGCCCAGGCGCACACGGCCAGCGCGCGCTCCGCGCACATCAGCTTCAGCGTGGCGGCGCTGCTGGCGGACACGCGGCCCACCCGCGAGGCGCGCTCGCCGTGCGGCGCGCCGCAGCCGCTGCCCCTGCAGCCGGCCGCCCACGCCCCCGCGCCCGCCCCCGCCGCCGCCTCGGCGCCCGCCCGCCCGCCCAGCTCCTCCGAGGAGGACGTGCCCGACGACGACGACGAGTCGGGCCACGGGAGCGACGTGGATGTGGAGGTGCTGCGGGACGGGGACTCGCCCGGCGCGCGCTCGTCCACGCCCGGGGCGACGCCGCCGCCCGGGGCGGCCGCCTCGCCCTCGCCCGGCGCGGGGGCGGGCGCGGGCGCGGCCGGGGGGCTGCTGCTGCCCGGGGCCGCCGCCCGCTTCGTGCCGCGGCCCGGCGGCGCCGCCGGCGTCGTCGCACCCGTGCGCCCCACGCCCTTCTCCGCGCTGGCCGCCGCCGCCGCCGCCTACTCCGCCGGCCTGCACCACCCCGCCGCGCACCAGCCCGCGCCCGCCGGCTGGCCGCCCGGCGCGCCGCTCGTCGGCCACTACCCCGGCGCCATGTTCCCCGGCGCCGCCTCCGCCATGGGGCCCGCCGCCGCCGCCGCCGCCTTCGCCGGCCTCGGACAGTCCCCAGGTGAGCCCTCGCACGCACGCACGTGCTGCCCCAAGTGTGCTCCGCACTGTCCACACATCCCCATAACACAAACACATGTGCACAGCTTGAGACTGCTCTACACGTCACGTTCTACACCCTAGCCACCTCAAAATTGTCAAAAAAACATCACGTGTGGACGCCGACTTTCGACATTTTACGTGAACTAAATGAGGCTTGACAAGCTCACAAAGCATTCCATGTGCTGGAGCTATGAGTGCAAAACGGTCACTACAAGCATATCATACTAAACTGATGACAAAAACGTAACGTGTAGACCAGCCTTAAAACGTGGGTGCTCGGATATGTCAACCTAAGACCAAATAAGCATCATTATACTTTGTTGTTGTTCTTTTAAATTTGTTCTCTTTGATCTACCGATACGTTATTCTAATTCTAGCGCGCCGTGTCACACTGCTAATGGCTCCACTCTGAGACGCAACTCTGTGTCACCGTGTGTATTTGTCTAGAGAATGCTTGTCCCAGTCTCTTGGTGTCGCAGACGCTCTCCATTAGAGCATGATACACGCCTAGAAGCTTTACAATTGCCCTCTGCACAGACTTTCAAGTTATGCTCATCTACTATTTACATACAGCTTTACCCATATATATAATAATAGCTGCGTATAACTAAAAGGATTTTCAAATTTGTTCAGTGATTTCAAAACAAATGCAAACACATAATTGTACTTCAATATTGCGATTTTCAATGTGACAGCTACAATACCAATTTGTATACCGAATGTTAAGGTAATTCAAAAACGTTCATTATAAGATCAGTTATTCAACTAACTAGCGTGTTTGTTTGCGTTATGATATTGCTTCTGATTTTGGCTTTAATGAAGTTTTGCAATTTTCATGTTTATCGTGGCTTGTTTTAAAACAATGCTTGTGTCGACTTGAGCGGAAAACGTTCCAGCTATTTGCGTTTGCATTCTCTATTCACACTTCAGGTGTCTTTCTTGTTTTGTTCTTTTACGTTTGCATGTTCGAAATCGTATTCTTTGTGTTTGCAACACGCTCATGCTTGTGAAGAAGTATGCGGAAAGCATCCGATTGCAAATGAAGCGACGGCGGGTCGACACACTTCCGTTTTCTTCCCCAAGAAAACAACGAAAAAACTCTCTGTGAATTGTGTGCATTCATTTTTATTGTCATATTTTGCTGTCTTATTACTTATTGTTTGGATTCCAAGCACTTTTGTTTTCTTTGAATCAAGGTGTCATCTCTGTTTGTCATCTGAGACGCATACTGACGAGTTGAATGATGAACTTACATTTTAATTATTTTGTAATATTGTTTGAAAATTCTTTTGAAACTTATTTTAATTGATGTAACTCTATTGTGACGCTTCTCTATCTTAATGTTTTGATGAATTATTGAATTTTGGACTGACAGGTAAACCAGGATATTTAACATTAGATGACTTTTTTTTAATCCAAACGTTTTGTCAACCTAATATGATTTTTTACACATTTCATGAACACGGACATTCTTTCCAAGTTTCGTAAGAGTTAACATCTTTGCTAGTGATGCCAAAAATAACATGCAAGTGAGGTCACTTCGTTTGCAAAGATGCTTAATTTTCTTTTGACTTGTGTTAGGGTTCCCACTAATTTCGTTGTGGTATCGTGGAAAAAGTGTTGATGCGAATGAAATTAACCCCTGACACCTGTGCATTAGCTTCCAATAGACTGTCGCGAGAAACGACAAACAGTCTCACCTTAATGTATGTGTGTCGGACCGAATCAATTTAATGATGAGACAATTTTTTTTACTCGTTCAACTATTACTTCTATCATGCCGGATAAATATTGTTCGATTTTTACTTTTCTCAACTTATTGATTTATTAGAAATGTGTAGTATTACAGGAGCAGAATGATACAAATATTTATCTGAGAAAATACTAATTAACGTTTTCTGAACAATATAAAAAACGTGAAAATGTTACCTCCGAACGAATACATTTATTATGCATTTATCTCTCTCATACGCCTGCTAGAAATTCAATTATTTTTCTACTCAAGAAATTTCCATTTACACCGCTTAGAGTTCTGCATGTGAGAAACATAAATATTTTACTGGCGATTTGATACATTTCCATATAATACTGACAAGAGATATTTACAAATAACTGTTGTAAATAGAAACTATAGAAACATATTTTGTTGAAACAAAAGCATCCTTCACTTTTATGAACTCTCCAACGAGACACTTATGAGAAAGATTGTGTCATCCCACCGAGGAAACTGGAAACCACCCAACATATTTTGATGTATTTTTATTGTACAAATATAATGAAAATTATCTAATATTCAATTGATATGTGCTCTTTCTTATCCTTCATTGTGAATTACAAGGTTACGTAGTCTCTACTATAGAGTTTGATAACATTTTAAAATGTGTATATTCTATGCAATACAATACTCTGTGTTATAAAACTTAAAAAGCAAACACTCCATTTCACTTATTTTATTAATTTCATAGAAATTTTCTGGGTGAGAATCTCGATTAATTATTTCTTTGAATATTGAATAAATGAACATGCATACTCTACTGTAGTAGTAAACGATTTACGTGCAATCTGTAAATCGCATTCAGTTTCATGAATGAAATATTCAGAATTGTTTAAAATTCTATTTGAAAATTCTACGTTTAGCAGTAGTTACAAGAAATTGTAACTTTCAGTGTGGGAATCTTTATTATTTTTTTCTGTGAATAGGGAATAAATGAAAATTCATACTCTACTGTAGTAGTAACTGATTTACATGCAGTCTCTACATCGCATTCAGTTTCTCGAATACAATACACAGAATTATTTAAAATTATATTTGAAAGTTCTACTTAGTGCAGACTTTACAGAATTTATAACTGCTACATACATATCTTCTTTTATTGCCAAAGTACACTGAAAAATGTATTTTTTGTATTTGTTCGCGTGAGTTGTTGCATTCAGATATCAGTTGTAGAAAAGAATACTGCAAATGAAAACATACGCAAGACCATTGCCAAATGTTTGCTAGATGTGTATAAGTCTTGTGGAGGTAAATAGTTTTAGGTGTACTCACGTCTCACACCATTTATTTTCTCGCAATTCGCACACCTCAAAATCGAACAATTTGGACAGTTATGAAGTTTCTCATAATAATACATTATGTAATTCGCAAAACTTCCATTCTCAATTCTGCAACCAATAGTATCACCTTCTTTAAACTTTACACATCAATGCAAATAGAAAATGAGAGGAAAACGAAAATAGGAAGAAGACAAACGATCGAGAAGAAAACAAAGCGAGAGAAAATAAAGTTAAAAAATACAAAGAAAACAAATACCAATAAGAAAAACAGAGCTACTACCACAAGTGGACAATCGCCCCTCGCGAGCAGCGGCTCGCATGCCGCCCGCGGGCGGTTCGCGGGCGGTCGGCGGTCGGCGGGCACCGCTTCTCTTGAGGCACACCGCGTGCGTCGCGACGCCCAGCCTTCCGCACTTCGCCACGCCTAACGGGACGCCTAATCGGCGGGCGACGCGCGCTGGCGCCGGCGGTCGAGAGTTAGGCCTAGGACGCCGCGACGCCGCGCGACGCTCGACGCCGCCGCCGCCGCCACGGGCCGCCGGGCGACCGACCGCCTCCGCCGGCGACGACGCCCGGACCGCCCGCGAATGACGCCCCGATCTCCGGTTGGTGCCAAGCTGTCTGGGCCGCACGGCGTCGGGAATTCGCCAGCAAACGTTTCCATACTCAACGTTTAAAAAAAATGTATTTATTGAAGATCGCTCTATAACAGCTACGTCATCAGCGACCCCTATTATTGGACTGCTATACCCAAAGTCGCAAATTCAAATCCGATCGACGCCGTGCATTTTTAAGGGCGAAAAAATCCTTCGTACGCCTTCCTTCGGAGGGGAAGTAAATTCGGCTGTCCCATGATGTAGATTTACTGCATGTAAAAGATCCTCAAGCCTAAATGAAGCCGCTAAGCAAAATTCAAAACTCCTGTTTCATCGGCCGAATGATACCTTCTTTTCTCTGCCAGTCGATGAAAGGAGCGTTACGGAATTTGCATGGTCAGGCGGAAAAGCAGGTCTAATGGCCTGAACCTCGACGCGAAAAATAAGGCATCACTGAATTGAATTGAAATTATTGTACAATAGTATAAACATAGGAATCACAGCTCTAACAAAAATAAACACGTCAAAGTTACATACACTCTCGCAAATTACGAGGTTAATGTTTAACCTAGCTTATGTACTATTTAAATACTTAATAGTTGTACAACACTACTCAATTTTGTAATTTCTATATCTTGACATATGGTCTCCGACGTTTGTTGAGGTCCGTAAGGACTGTTCGAGTAAAACATTGGCGCACCAATTTTCGACTCGGTGGCATCGCCATCGGTGCGATCGAGAAAACATTATCTCGTTCACCGCCCATCACATCCACTATCAAGTGAGATTTGCGAGCCCTTAAGATTTTGCCCGGTGACCGGAGCGTGCTGACGATGCAGGAACTGACAGCAGAGCAGGCCTAGATCTGGGAAGCAAGGCGCCCGATTCAAGATTTTTTTTCTTGTTGCCTTAAGAGGGAGTCGGGGGGGGGGGAACCACCCTCCTTTACAAATGTATAGAATGATTAGAACATGCAATTCTTAAATCTGTTTAAAATTGTATTTATTTCTTTTGAATTTATTTTAGTAATATTTACAATTTTAGTTTTAAAGAAAAACTAGTTGAAATATAAATAAGAATATTACTGAGATGTCTTATTTTTAAAGTGTTTATAAATTAAAATAGAACGGAGAGGTTTAATTTAAATAGTTATTGTCATAAAAATATTATATTAAATTGTTACAATTAATTTTTAAACATGGCCAACTTAAAGTGAATAAAGTGATAAAATCACCCTTGAAGTGAATAAATAACAATATTTACATCAAATGAATGCAAAGGCTTCTTGCCATTGCAGGGACATTTGATAGCTTAATATTCAAATTTGCTGGAAATCGCAATAGCTTCCTAGAATATATTTAGTTTAATTCTGGATAATTTAACTGATCAAATTTCCACCACACAAACGTTCGAAGATTTCTGTAAAATTCTGTAAAAAATAATAATATACACTTAAGAACATTTGCAAAAATGTAAATTAGTTTTCCATATTACACTAATTCTGTATTATTATGTTTTAAATATTCTTCCCTCTCGAAGTTTGCCGCTCTGGACTGCAAGCTCAATATATAATTTGAACTTGGGAGTGGGAGTGGGGGCGAGATGGCAAGTTACTCGGAATTTTTTTCTTAAAAATTACTTCCCTCACGGTGCATAGGGAACTAAATATCACATACCTCATACTTGAGTTTCCTCAGCAGTTAAGCATGATAATCTCAATTATGATCACAGAATACACGTTGTTGGACAGTTGTTTCAAACTTTACAATTACATGGTGAAAACACTGATTCAAACCAGCAACCTTTAGTTACACAATTGGTGCTACAGCCACGAGCTCCATCTACTCCTATAATCAACTAAATCGTTCGTTAATAGGGCGTTAGCATTTGAACGTTGAATCGATTTACGTTTCAGTAGAGTTTAATTTGTTTCGATACAGTACTGTGCCGGTTTATAAAACTAATTTATGTTTTAGTAACGTTTTGGAATTGAAAACTAAGTACATACCACATGAAGTTTATGTACTGTTCTCAATAGAGTCAAAATTCAATTTAATGTACGAATCAAGTAGTATGATTTATTTATTTACACAAAAAATTATTTTCAAGTTTGTTGTTTGAATTATTTTTGAATACGTATGTGTCATTTAAAGGCGTATTCATTGCAAATAAAATTACCATTGTTCTTGATAATATTGACCTCAGTATGCATTTATTACTGTATTATATACTTAGAATTGGCTGACAAATCCCCCAGTCTCTCCTTGCATGAATATTTAATTTTTTTGACAAAGATATATTCGTATAATGATATATTTTTCCATGTTTCTTCTTTTTTCTTACTAATCTATTAAACATCACTAAAAGCATATGTTTACTGCAAGTGTAAATTATAAATATACATTTCAATCTGAAATTATTGGATACTTGTTTCAACGAACTTGGAAGTGCAATTTTCTATTCATACTTCGGAATAAAAATATATTCTTGATATTTTGTACTAAAAGTTGATTATGAATAAGGTATACTTTTGCTTGAGCGAATAATTCACATTTTTTCATTTAATTTAACTACCAGAAAATATAGTGTTTCTTTCCCCAACCGCTTTGTGAAGTCCTCTCACTTCTTTCCTGCGTCTTGTGTCATTAGAATCCTTGTAAAACATTGTATATGACCAACTAAATTTAACACAACATATTTCATTCTGCGAGAAGAAATAAGTTAGTTATCCTCACGAGAATATGAGAAGACATGAAAGAGCCATTGCAGGCGCCGCTCTTCACAGATTCCCCGAAACAACCACTCCGCTGCCTAATAATCAATCAAGGGAGTGTGAATGTTTGTGGTACGTCGGCGTCCGTTCACGGCTGGCTTGTTCCTCCCGCGCCCGTCCAAACCTCCCACCCCCGCCACCGCCTCCTCCTTCGCCTCCACCTCCGCTGCCGCCGCCGCCGGCACCGCCGCCGCCGCCAACGCCACCGCCGCCCCCACCGCCGCCACCGCCGCCACCGCCGCCACCGCCGCCACCGCCGCCACCGCCGCCACCGCCGCCACCGCCGCCACCGCCGCCACCGTCGCCACCGCCACCGCCGCCACCGCCACCGCCACCGCCACCGCCGCCGCCACCGCCACCGCCACCGCCGCCACCGCCGCCACCGCCGCCACCGCCGCCGCTACCGCCGCCACCGCCACCGCCACCGCCACCAGCGCCACCGCCACCGCCACCGCCACCGCCACCGCCACCGCCACCACCGCCACCGCCTCATCCGTCTCTTTCATTTACATATCCACGTCAGCGTCTCCGCGGAACACACACTCGGAACCTCGCTTCCCTCGTCTCATTAGTAATTAATGTGGCCCAGTCATAAGCCCGGAGCGGTGCGTTTAAAGAATATCGGGATTCAAATTCAATCCGCCCCGCTGGATTGTTGGGAATGAATAGTGCGCTGCTTATCTGCAATCGGACAGCACGCGAGGCAGCAGTGCGTTTGACGAGCGGCGAGCGGACGCGCGGCAACGCCGCTGACAGCCAGCACGCATGAGTGTATGCACAGCGATTAATTGTACAGGTGCTAAAATACATCGGATCGAGTTCGTTGGAGTTGGACGTCGGGAATGCAGGTGCTTCAACGTGTGTGTTTGTGGAAGAAATCGGAAAAGAAGCTCTGGCGTTCGTTTATCACACATTTTGACCATAGTCATTTTTTGTGTCTGCACGACGTTCTTTGATGAAATATTCTAAAAGCTCCAGATATTGTAACTCAATAAATTTTAGGTTGAAGTTCAAATGAAAGTAATACTTCTTCGGTTGAAGGACAGCAACAATAAATTTCTCATTCAAAGCTACGAATCAGACACCATATTAATATATAAGGATCATACATAGAATTGCTTTTTCAAAAGAGATTCCCTTTACTGTCTAGAAACAAAGCAATTTTCTGTAGATGATGAAAAATCGCGAGATGTTGCAAAAATCTTAACTTCTCCGTATTTAAAAAAAACATAGCCATTTGCTTTCTAAACTGGAGGTACCGCAGTACGAAACCTAATTGGAAGTGATTTATGAATGTCTACTTGCTGCGATATTACATAATTAAGTTAATTATGATTCAATGTTCGAGCATTATCGGTGACTACTTGAAGACGACGACATTCAACTAGTTATGTAAAATTAATTTTAATCGTGTAAATATAATAAAGTTGAAATCTAGTTAAAGGAAAACTAATATGTTACTTTTAAAATTTCAAGTTTTTCTTTAATCGAACCAATATTTCCTTTTATTTCCAGATGCAAAATTATGGGTCATGTGTTCTCAATAAATGTAGTATGAAACAGTTGGGGTATTAAATTTAACATGCAATCATGTGTCTCGAGCTGATGTACGTTAGAGAAACAATGCGCAAACGTTATGCGTTGGTACGCCATTTTTATGACAGACATTATAATGTTGATTTCTTTGGGTAGCACGATTTTGCGGAGAAATAATGGCCCAGTAATTCAATTACAGGGCATAAAGTGCAGAGATTGAAATCTTCGACAGTGCTATGTCAGAAGCGTGACTGCAACTCGCATGTTACCCTAGAATTAAACTCACGTTTTCCCAGGAATAAAAAGCCTTTTGTGGTAAGAATCGTATTTAAAACTCGTGTCGAGAATTAAATTGTTTGGATCAACGAGGCCGATATGATTTTGGACCGTTTACATTTCTTTCGTGTCCAGTACATAATTTATACTTTGACGATATGCGATTAAGTCATAACCACAAATTTATAACTTCATTTTATTGTATGTATTCAATTTCAATACCTTTAAGTGTAAAAGAAAAATATCAGGCCTTACTTCTTGATTATGGTGTGTGACAGAAAACGCTTCCTATGCAACGAGAAATCTTCAAACCTCTCTTATTTAGCAAGACCTCGACCCCATGCCATCCAATAACTATTTCCTTGCCTATCCGAAATGGCACCCACAACTCACGTTCGGCAGGTTTGAAATTTTCATTTCAAACTACACACTGTGTAAAAACGGCCGAATGTAAACTGCATTTGGTACACAGAAAACTGCTGAAGAGCTATTGTGATTTAGCGGTGATTGGAAGACTTCACGCAAAGAACAAATAGAACAACATTCATTTCAATTTCTAAATCTATAAATAGAAAGGATTATAAATTGTTTGAAATAGAATAATGAAATTTCAAACCTCTTATTTAGCAAGACCTCGACCCCATGCCATCCAATAACTATTTCCTGTCAACTGAAATGGCACCCACAACTCACGTTCGGCAGGTTTGAAATTTTCATTTCAACTACACACTGTGTAAAACGGCCGAATGAAACTGTGCATTTAACGACGATTGTTTATGCACAGACATAAAACAAGCATGGGGAAGCCTTCTCCCCCACCGCGTGGGCCAGGCGCATTACTTCGGTCACGTGTCACTGCTGCCGAACACTCGATCCCGTGCGGGTCGCCGTTGGGGCCTCGGGCCAGCGCTCGCCCGCCCGCGCCCACCCGCCTCAGGCCTCGCCCGCGCCCGCCTCGCGCCCGCCCGCGCCCGCCCGCCCGGCGCCCGCGTCCGCCTCGCGCCCGCCCGGCGCCCGCCTGCGCCTGCCCAGCGCCCGCCCGCAGCCTGCCCGCGCCCGCCCGCGCCCGCCCGCGCCCGCGGCCCGCCCGCTCCGCGCCTGCGTCCGCCTGCGCTCAGCCCGCTCCCTGCCTGCGCCCGCTCGCGCCCGCCCGCGCCCGCCCGCGCCCGCCCGCGCCCGCCCGCGCCCGCCTCGCGCCCGCCCGCCCGCGCCCACCTGCCCAGCCCGGCCCCGGCGCGCCCCGCCCGCGCTCGCCCGCGCCCGCCTCGCTTCCTGCTCGCGCCCGCCTCGCGCCCGCCCGCCCGCTCGCCGCCCGCTTCGCCCACTCGCCCCGGGCGTGCCGCCGCCGAATCCCAGAAAGGGCGGATCCGCGAGAGCCATGTCGCCCTCCCTCCAAAAAAAATAAGAATATTTTCTGTTGTTTTCCCTTAATTTTATTCCAGATAATAACCATATCGATGGCTCAATTTAAACAACGCTTAACTCAAAATTTGGCCTGCCTGCTCGCGCCTGGCGCGTGCCGACAACGACGCTCAGTGGCAGATCTACTTGGCCCATGTCCCCCAAAAAAAGCAACTCCTTTTGTTTTTGTTTTATCCCCTCAATATTATTCACAATAATAACCATATCGATGGCTCAATTTCAACCGTGCTTAACTCAAAAAAAAAAAAAAAAAAAAAATTTTGCCCGACCATCGCCCCAGGCGTGCCGCCGCCGCCCAGTGGCGGATCCCCAAGAAGCCATGTCGGCCCCCTCCAAAAAATTTGTTTTGTTTTTCCCTCAATTTTATTCACGTTAATAACCACAGTGATGGCTAAATTTTTTAACAATATGTATTTCAAAATTTGGCCTGCCTGCTCAAGTTACTATAGCCTGCCGCGTGCTGCCTTCAACGCCCAGTGGCTTCGATACACAGGGCCATGACCTCCAAACAGCAACTTTTTTTGTTGTTTTTTTCCTCAATTTTATTAATATTAATAACCAAAACCAATGGCTAAACTTAACCTCATGCATCTCAAGATTTCCTCACTCACCCACTGCCGTGAGTGGGAGCGTGTGACACCAACGCCCACTGGTTAAAACCCAGGGGACCATGTCCTCTAAAAAAACAACAATATTTTCTGTTGTTTGCCCTTAATTTTATTCAACATAATAACCATATCGATGGCTAAATTTTAACAACACTTCCTCAAAATTGACGCCCGGTGGCGGAGTCTCGGGGGCCATGTCCCCCCCAAAAAAAACACTTTTGTTGTTTTTCCTCCAATTTAATTCATAATAATAACCATATCGATGGCTACATTTTAGCATCACTTACATCAAAATCAGGTCGCTCGCCGCGCCTGACGCGTGCCGCTTCCAACGCCCAGGGGTCGATCCACGGGGGACCACGGGGGGTAGGTTCCCCTTCCAAAACCCAGACTTTTTGCGTTGCTTTTCCCCTCAATTTTATTCCAAGTAATAACTACATTGATGGCTATATTTTAACAACACATATTTCAAAATTTAACCTCGGGGATCATGTCTCCACTTCCAAAAAACAAGCTTCTTTTGCTTTGTTTTTCAAATGTATAAAAAAAACGTTTTTATGACTTAATTTGAACAACACGAATCTCATGATTTAGTGTTTTGAGACAGTGTTGCAAAGATAAAATCATCTGCTACCGAATTACAGCGAACCGATTTACAGAAATTAACATTACATTTGTTAAAATGACGGAAATATGTCACATTTTTCTTAGTGCGTAATACGATGCTGCCGCCAACACCCAGGGACCATGTCTCCCCCACCCAGACCTATTTTTGTTTTTGTTTTCTTAAATGTCATTGAAAATAATCGATGGATAAATTTTAACTACACCTATTTCAAAATTTGCCGGTTTTGACGTAATAATGTAGCCTAAAAGATCAAATCATCTACTACCGATTTCTAATGGTACGATTTATAGAAATTAACTAGACATTTGTTAAACGACGGAAACATGTCACATTTTTACTAGCTCGTAATATAAAGTTTGCGATGTTCTTTCTCTCTCATAAAAAGTAGCAATTTTTGAGATTGTAAAAAGTTAACCATCGAAAATATAGATCTCACCTCATCCGAAACATTATTCGCATTATGATTACACTAGTTCATTTTTTTAAATTTCAAGCTAACAATTTAAAGTTAAATATTCCAAAAATATTAATGGAGGGTCCGTTCTGAAATTGCTCTCCTGCCCCCCTCCCTGAAATACACTCTGGATCCTCCCCTGCCACCTCAACCGCCATCACAAGGTCGGCTTCCCATGAAGCCATATCTTCCCTAAAAATGTATAAGATTAAAACATATCGAATAATAATAATAATAATAATAATAATAATAATAGTAGTAATAGTAATAGAAATAATAATAGTACTAGAAAAAGAAGTAGGGATCGTGCAGAAAAAATTATATCCAATTAAATCTCTTATCCATCATCGCAAGGCAGCCACCATCAAAAGGCAGGCACCCGTAGGGTATATTATCACGATAAATAAGAAAAGTTTATTTTAAAATCCTCCCTAAGCTTTTTCTGAAACAGCTCTGACATTCTCCCACCGTCGCCTCCGAGGTGAAGGGCCGAATTAAGGGTTAATTTGGAGAAGCCTTCAAGAACAGAAGTCGTAAAAGAATAAAGTGTATTGATTAACCAAATCTAAATTAGACATACAAATGACATAAAACACGATGGTGAACTTCTGAATAAATACTACCGCATAAAAAGTTAAATTTAGACACTTGAACCAGTATATATTTACTACATTTTCTAAAATTAAAATAATACCTGAAGTAATCACTTAATAATTCTTCTTTCGTTTCTTTTTTTAATAAAAGGAAAGAGTTATTACATTATTTTCTGACGTTCAATTTAATTTGAACAAAAGGAGTAAATAAAAACAAATACAAACACGAAGGCTATTAAATTGTAGTGAGGGTTCTTGGCGTGTATCCAACAGTGGGATCTCGAAGAGCCACGTACTATTATAAAAATTTACTTAAAAATTCTGCAAGCAAATATTTATAAACAATTTTCTACATTTAGTTGTTTCTACTTCTTATAAATATTAAATTTTGTGACAGGCGATTTTCATTCAATTCGGTTATGTGCAAAAATCTCTGCTCCCGACGGAGGTACTCAGTGACACGTCACCAGCTTTTTATTAATTTACGATTTAGTCTGTTTAGGAGTAATTACTCTTAATAGTTTATGCTTGGCTTAAAATATATTATACATTCGTAAAAAATGATAATGTATTTTAACCGATATGATGACTTCGATATGCGCCTTAGTTGGGTCAATTGATATTTCGATAAATCAATAAGAAATTGTCGCCTCTCTCCGACCCCGACCAAGGAGACATTATCGATATCCGGTCGTGTCCACGCTCCCCGCGGGGTACGCTTCGCTTGATTATTGTTGCGAAACCATTTCAAGAAAGTAAACAGCGCGAAGAGCGACCGCTCCTCTCATTTGTCGGTTTATTTGTAACCGCAGCTGGAACAATATATAACTAAATCTAACGCGCTCCTGGCCGATTTCTCTGCATCTGGTCGGCGGTCGTAAACCCTTGGAGCGGCCTGTACAACATCGCCCGGGGATTATTCGCATCACGCATGGGAGAGTGCACTCCGTCGGAAAGCCGTGTGGACACTCGGGAATAAACATGCGCCCGGCGCGGCGTCGGTTCCTGTGGGTTTCGCCAGATGGCTGGGGCGACTCTGGGATGGATCTAGGCATTCCATTGAATGGGGAGGAGGGAGCACTAGACTGCTGAAAACTACTGTCGGGGTTATTGAAACACCAACAATGGAAAGGTCCTAGGTTTCAATATTGCATTTTCGACACTAGCTAGTAAATAGCTGTGTGGAACGATTCCACTTTCAGAATGATTATTCTAAGGGTACTAAATAGCCGTGGTTTTTTCCGACTGTTTCCTAACAAACGAAGGAGCAGAATCTTAAAAACTGGATAACGGACTGCTTGCGATCCTTCTTTCTCCGTGTTGTCCCTTCTCCTATCAACGGGGCCGGGAGAGGGTCGATTTCCCATTCATATATTTCCCATTCTTGTATTGCATATATCCGACGAACTTCAATGAGAACGGTCAGTGGCAGATCCGACGGAAATATGGAAGTCATCCGGCTCTTCAAAACCAACATTCTGTACAAATTTAACTTAATTTATTCAAACTAATTACCGCATAGAGATCGCAACACATCCAAAGAAGTATTTTTATAATGAATATACGTTTGTTTATTTCATGATAAACGTTTTTAGAAATATTATAGAAGAGTGTTAACTTAAAGGGCCACCCCCTACCCGAAATACTTGTTGAATCCGCCCCTTACTGAGAGAGTCTTGCGAATGTTAGGCCAAGGCTCAAATTTATATGTATATTTTGTTTCCTTCTTGTAAAGTAATATCGATTTTCCTAAAATATTTTCCGGGGAATACGTTTTGTGTCCCTGGATCCGACACACGAGTGGAGCCCTATGTCGGGCGCAGTTGCTGGGTCGCAGTCAGACGTAAAATTCACACGGTGTCTAGAGAATAAAATTATTGAGTTATGGTAGTTTGGGTTATGCATGCGGGTAAGTCGAGCCTCATGGGCGTGAGACTACGGCTGCAATGCACATTTTACATCACTAGATAGCATTAACTGTGTTTGCAGATACATAGTAAATCCTTCATTTGCTGATACCTCTCTGCCATTTGTTTCAACCAGAAAGATAAGGCGTTGTGAAGTGTATTTGTTAATTTTACTACTCCTTGTTTTGTTTGTGCGTCATTTTGTTTCTTGCAGATAGGTGACAAACGAGTACTTTACGTATCGCAATGTAAAAATTATGTATTCGAATGGAGATTAACGTATGTTTGTATATCTTTCCGTGACCAAATCGTTTGTTTGGATACGCAGAAAGGAAAAACTCAATGTTAAAAATAAGCGCAATTTCAGGCTAGATTGTTCTTGAATCCTTTAGATTATGCAGCTGTGTGAACGACACGAAATCGACGGTTGAGGGTTAATTTCTTCTAGTAACACCGCAAACCCAGTCTAAATATTAGTTTATATAGCATGAATTGTAACATCTAATATTTTCAGCGGAAAACGTTCGTCTCATCCATAAGTCTTTACAACGCGTACGCAAAAATAAAATATTGCAGTAAATATATTTTAAAAGAGCTAATACTGCTTGTAAGTAATGTTAATACATTTCCATTCTCGTATACGATGTTTTGAAAAGGATAAATACATTAAAGAAGTAATAAGATGAATGGCATTTTATGAACATGAAATGAGCCTATTTATTATCACAAACTAATGGTACAGAGCGCAGATTGATTGCATTAGCTGTAACGGTTACTTTCAATTATAAACATATATTTCCTTCCATAAGTCCCATATAGTTTTATTCTGTTTCTGTCGATAATTAAATAAATAAAAAAAAGTTGAAAAATCTTTAAAGATAGTGTAATTATGAAAAATATTGTTTTATTATTAATTAAACAAAAATAGCTCTCCAAAAGCACTACGTGGCTGACTTTCCCAACGGTATGGATAACCAGGTTTTCAAGGGTGAACTTTCAAATCTGAAATGATGAAATGGGGATTGGAGCAGGTAGAGCAATTGTTTTCTGATGTTTGCTTTTTTAAAAAAAATGTGCTTGATAAATAAAACAAATAATAGTTTAATAAAATTATGAATGGCTTGCATTCTGTGCTTGGAGTTTTGACAATTCTTGCATTTCTAAAAAGTGCACAGTCCAAATTTTTCCGCGGATCACCAACAATTTCTCGAGGGGTAATCAGTGGCCGCCGACCATCGGTTGGCGACGGCTTGGCGATGGCCCACGAGCCAAACGATTCGCGATTCGAACGATTCGCGATTCGAACGATTCGCTATTCGAATGATTCGCTATTCGAACGATTCGCGATTCGAACGATTCGTGATTCGAACGATTCGCGATTCCGTAAAACGAACGATTCCCGAATCGGGCGATTCACGATTCCACGAGACGAACGATTCACGATTCCAGGAGACGCACGATTCCCAATTTGAAAGATTCGCAATTTCACAAGACGAGCGATTCGCATGCGGCCCCGTCAGAGGCGAGGGCGGTCGTTGCGCAAGGCGCGTCTGCGAGGCGCTTTGTGAGCGTCAAGTGTCGCGCGCGGGCGCCCATGCCGCCACGCGTTTACCCTCGCCCGCTCGCCCCTCACCGCGCCTCGCACACACGCACACACGCACGCACGCACGCGCGTGGAAGGAAGGAAGGAAGAACGGTCACATAAAGAATCGATGAAGAAAATTACCCGCATCCCTGTCGGTTAATCGGAGTGGACGCGTTGCCAGGACGATTGGACAAGTTTTATCACGCGTACTCATACACGCGTGGACACGCACATAGAATAAAATGTAATAAGAAACGAACGAAAAAGTTGGAAAATAAATTTGTGTGTTTTTTATATGTTGAAATGTAATTTTCTAGAATTATTTGGTTATAAATGGAGGAATATGTTAGGTTTATGGTTATTCTGCCTTTTTAAAATGTACGTTCTGAGGAAAACCACTTAACGAATAATTTATAATTTGTTTTCTGTATAGCTGAAATAAAAATTCAGAGAAAGAAGTGAAGGATGTAGACACTATTTGCTATTAAAATGCTTATCGAATTCAATCAATAAAAGTAATAAAAATGCTTTATAATATTACAGCATTTGAATATTCAGAAGCACATCTACATTTTGTGCCCGCAATAGTGAATTTCCCTCTATCTAGAATCTAATGAGAGAATTTCGAGCTATATGATATCTAATCGAACTTCAGTTACCGAATATTCTGTGCGCTGGGAAGAAGAAGGAAAAGGTAAGAAATATGAAGAAAAAATCGAATTACTGATGTTCGAGATAACAAAAAGCTCGAATTACTAGGGTTTGAGTTTACAGTGTATTTCGTGGGACTTATTTAAAAAATTGAGATCCCATTTCGGAGACTTCAAACTCCCATTTCGGGCCTTCGCTCCCATTTCCCTTTTCTTGGCTCCACTTGGAGGAAGCGTTGCGCCTTGGTTCGTCGGAAGGGCTGAGCGTGAAGAG
Organism: Teleogryllus occipitalis; assembly: GCA_011170035.1. NCBI lineage: Eukaryota > Metazoa > Arthropoda > Insecta > Orthoptera > Gryllidae > Teleogryllus > Teleogryllus occipitalis. The sequence goes on from BLKR01003131.1 coordinate 142,353, forward strand.
GGGCGTGGCCGCAGCGGCAGCTTGTTTCCGGCGCCGGCGCCGCGGCGGGCCGGTGACCACGCCTCCGGGCGCCCGAGAGCGTCGCGGCGCCGCTTGCCCAGTCGCCCGGCCGGCCGGCCGGCGGGCAGGCAGGCGCGGCGCCGGGGAATAACGAAGGATGACTGCCGCCTCCTTCTCCTCCTCCGCCTCCGCCTCCCCAATCAATTAATCAACGGAGTTTACACTTCAGTTTGACAGCGGCCAAAGAGTGCCGCAGCACGCCCTGCCGCCACCGCCGCCGCCCCTTGCCCCCTGCATGGCCCTCAGGCTGTGTAACCGCTGCCAGGCGTGTTTGGTCAGAGGCTGGCTCCGCCGTCCCCGTTTTCGGGTGTAAAAAGTCGGGGGCTCTTAATGGACCAGGCTGTTAGGTGTTTGATTGCCTTATTCCTTGATCGCCTGGAAGCGTAGTATATACCACAGTATTTTCTAAATAATTCATGTTCAAAGAAAATTCATGTTTGCATACTATGAATGGTAATTTCCAACATAGTTTTTGAAGCAATAGAAGCCGAAATGTAAAAAAATTGTTATTAATATCTTCTTGGTATTTTCTGACGCTTCATTGTTGTATACACTTCTCAGATGGCGCCAGGCTACAGATATGTGTTATTGAGACATTTGGGTTTATACGAGATAAGTTGATCTGTCAAAATTAATTTTCTTTTACCCATCAATTGAATACAAAACGAATAAAGCGACATTGGAGGAAGTTGAAACACTAATGAACGAAGACATTATATAATACTTTTCTTCTTGTTATTGTGCATTGTCATGACCAAAGAATTGTTTCTCTTCAGACGGTCGGTTAATATTTTTTGAAGTTAAGAGACAGATTTGTCATTCATTGAAATGAACTGTGAACTCTTCGCTGTTGTGTTGCATTAGTGGGTTGACACTTAAAAAGATTTACCATTAACTTTCAATGCGATGATGGTCCTCAGAGAGCCGCATTTATGAGAAGTAAATGACACGCGTAATAGTTATGAAAGTTCTATTATTCATAAATAAATGAAATTATAGTTAATTTCGTTATCAGCAATTACGTATGGTGATAGCGATTCTCCTATAAATCCGTATTCAATTGGCCATTACACATGCATATTGCAAGAAAATAAATCACGGAAAATAATGAGACGGTTTAAAAATTGCCTTGTTCAAATAATGCACATTTGTACGGGTACTTTCAAACACATTCAACTGCGTAATTCTCGGAAATATTTTTTCAAATTCTCGTAATGGTCCTGTTGTATATTTATAAATTGTCAATAGTTTGCTAAATTCAGAGTAACAAAATTCAATAATGTTTCCTGTTTGTTTTTCTATTTATTCTTCAATAGTATAATTTATTAATATTCATACTCCAATAGTCAGAAAAATATACAATTTTACGTTCCAATTTTATGTTTCCAAAATATTTACAATTTCACGTTCGTGTGCGTTCACAATTATTTTCAAACCTGAAAATGCCACAAATGCAAGTTGCAACGGGCCCATTAGCATTCCCTAAAAACCAGAAACAACACAAAGCATTAATGTTGGGCGTACATATTTGCTATCGATTGCCATCTAACTGATGCAAATCCTTCTAATGTTCGTTACGACTGATAAAGCTCATGTATTATTTTAACACACATTTTTCTAAGGATAGATGATCTCAATTGCGCGTTCTCATGGCACCATTCTCACGCATCCACTCATCACAAAAAAAAGCCTCGTGTTGTTCTTAGATGTTTGCTCTCATTCACCCCCACTCGATTCTTTCGATTCAATTGATTCAAATGGGGGAAGGGGTGGATTAGTGGGTCCCTCTTTGCGTCGGCGACGAACTTCCGCAGGGGCGCGCCCTAGCAGCAGGATCTGGGCAGAGAGCGTGCGACGCTGTTGGCTCTGCAAATGTTTGCTGGCAAACATCCTAGGGGTGCGCATTGTAGTTAATGACTGCCTACGACTTACGGCACGACGCTGTGCGCCGTGAAACTGGCCCGATGTTTGTATCAGGATACCTCAAACATTCAAAAGCAACCAAAACCTGGCCAAACACCGCGCTCGTTATTTGTTTTAAAAAGAGCACTAGCACTTAAGAGAGTGGCAGAAATTGTGATTAAAATGGACACGAGAAAGAAGTTGAGAATTTTTTCTTACTGTGGTAATTAGGAAATTTAATTATGCTCGTTTGTGCGGACATAAAAATAAATCTTTGGCATTTACTTGCTTACGCAACAGTAAAATGACCAGTTAAACGGTGTTAAAAATTTCGTTTATTAGACTTTAGTAAACATGAAAATAAATAACAAGGCATCAGCTTTCAGGAAAACTCCCGTGCTATTTATGATTGGTCAAATAGAATTATAAAATAAACTAAACGGCAAATGTCAAGTTTGTACTTCTTAAATTACTCCCTTTAATAAAAAATACTTAATATAAATAAATATATTACAATTTATGTTTCTAAAACAAATGTAAGTGAGGATTTTGAAAATGTCTAACTTTTGCATACGAAAAATCACACTTTGAGGTAAATTTAGAATGAAATAAAATTGAAATGTGTATTTTTGAATGAGCTTTCGGAAAAAATCTTCTTTATAAATGTAATTCTTTCTGAATTGTTGCACTTATGTTGTTGTTTTTTTACTAATTTAAGAATGAACTGCTTATGATCAACATGAAACCTTCAATGAAGTCTGCAAAAGAATTCATAATCTAATTAATAAAGTTATATTATGCAAATAATAATTATAATAATTATAATTTTATAAAATATGTAAACAAATTTTACACCATGTGGAACACCGCGATTACTTAGAGAGTAAACACCTAGTATCTCCTGAAACGAAGTTCACAAATTGCTTAACTGCCATCGGCTTATTCTCTTCTGTTTCTTCATTGATCGATTTGCATAAAAATCGACATTTAACTTCAGAGCAGTTTTGAATATAAATAATTCAAAAGAGACTGAAAACAAAGTAACAATGTTAGGTGGTCCATATACCAGCAAGCGCGAATCCTGAGCGAATCTTCTGCCGGTAGTGAATGTGTCGTGGAAACTATATGTTCCACAGTGGGAACAATGAAGGAGATAGCGAACGGCGACATTTCTATAATAATAATAATAATAATAATAATAATAATAATAATAATAATATTAATAATAATAACAAGGGTCACGAGCTCGAAGCACGTGCTTGTCGGTGTATGGCCACCTTCAGATCAACACAAGCGGACACAAAAACACGCAATTTGTTTTGGTTAACGTACATTGTTTACATTTTTTCATGCATTCAGCTTCCATTTAATGGTCGCTTTTTCCCCCCCTCTCTCGTGCGACGTGGGGGAAGACACGGCGTACAGTCGACCTCCTACGAGGTGGAGGTCGCCCGAGCCACGCGCCGGGGTTCGACGGCCGGCGACGCCGACGCCGACGCCTGACGGATGGCGCGGGGCGACGCGACGATTTTTCGCGCGCTATCTCGACCGGCGCGGGCGACGCCGCCGCCGCCGCCGTCGCGACGCGTCGTGTTCACGCAACAGATGCCTCCTCAGCGTCGCCCCGCGCCCGCCTCGCGTCGACTCCTGTTCACCGGCAGACGATCGCATCAGCGATCCGGCTCTCGGTTTATCAGCGGATGTGGTTACAGCTCGGTCGTGTGCTCCACTTGGGTCTAGCCGCTCATATCGTCTCCCATATTATTTCAGTAGTATACATACCTTTTGCGGCTCTCACGAGTAACCAATCTTTATAAACGAGGTCTCTAAAGAAAGATAATATTACGGAGACGTGACGAATTGCACTTTGTCTTGAAAAATATGAAGGGTTTGTTCAAAATTCATGGGAAATGCAACCCACAACACACGACCGCATTTATGAATCTATATAGTTAAATAACTTCTAAATGAAGCGTTTTAATGTCTTAAATATTACAATAGTGAGGCCAAAAGTCTCAAAGAAACGTTCATCACTCCGTATTATACAAGATGAGATCTTCTTTAACATTCTATTTCAAGTTTTGCTGGTTTCTACGCTTCTCGATTCTACCCCACTTCTTCAGAACCTGTAGAATCTACAACTGTATGTGAAATTAAACCAAATACTTGATATTCTACGCAATTAAATTAAATAGGTGTACCTATCTGCTTGGTAAGAACATTAAATAAGAATAGTTTGTATTGACAAGGGTGTATTGTGTTGTTATCAATTATAAGGAGACACAGAACAAGTGACGGATGATAATAGGGTCTTGAAGAAAAAGGTATATTACAGGCTCAGTATATTATCAGGCTCAATCTGGAAATGAAAAAAATAGGGAAGGTGGTGGGGTTTAGTATGTGAGAGTTCTCGAATGGGTATACTAGCTCGTTATATACCTCTTGGATGTCGGTTTTGGTGGGGCTGGAGTTCTGAGCAACGTCCCAGTGAGTGGAGTAGAGTTCGATATCTCGGAAGGCATGGATGTTTTCACCATGTGGCTATGGCGTGGCTAGCTTCGTACCTCATTGAACCACATGGTAATTATATCTCGTCATCAATCACTCCCTCATGGTCACCCCTACCATTACTCATACTATGGAAGGCAAGTGAAATCCACAACTGTGATCACCTGCGCAGGGGAGAGAAGGACAAAGTGGAAGCTTTCTTTGTCCCCTAAGCTAAGAAATTATATGACACTCATAAATGCATATATTTTGATTGTGTTGTTTGGAATGACGGCTAGTTACGTCTCGAGTTTACTTCATTGCTTTACCTCCTAGAGAGACGAAGAGGATCTGATCCTCGACTGAAGAAATTTGTCACATAGCAATGTTATGAACAATGAAAAAGTTTCGTCTCTAAATACTGACAGTGATAACAATGATTGTTAATGCGACGGCGGTTCTTAAGGCATGCCTTAAGAAACCGTAGTTATAAACGTGTTTACTGAGGATTTGTTGTAATTTTGGAGCTTTTCTCTACCAAATGAATTACATCTGTAGTCATCATTTTTCACAGTGTAAATAAAACAATAAATATATCAGTAATATTTGTCGTGCTGTTTGTTATAGAAAGGGTTAACGAGTTCATTAGTGAAAATGACATTGCTGAACAATAGGGTTATGGCCCTGGTGTTGGCTTTCTTGTCGGCTGTGGTGTCGGCGATAACACTTTTACTCGCGAAATGATTATGCGGGCTCTGTGTACATAATCACTGTGCTTGCATCTACCTATGATGACATCGGCCCATTGTTCCCTAAGACGTCTCTCCCGCATGGCGTCGTGCTTCATATTTAACGATGACACCGAACAGCAGCTTACTTAACGTCCCACGTGTTGTATAGCAACCCGCGTATGAAGTAGTTGTATTGTTGCCCCCATCCAGCAGTAATGAAATTACATGAATCGCCCAATAAATCAATTGCAATATCAAAATCGTTAAGCCTTTCTGGAGCACTCTTTCAAACATAAATAATGTCGGTGTTGTACTTTAACTTGTTCAAAATCATGCTGAGCCATCGCAGTGACATACTTTATGCATTAGTGCCGTTTGTTTTATTACATCAGTCCAGCACATGAACAAAAATATTTGGAAACACAAAACCCACTATTTCACGCCAGTTCATATGAATACGCTCGCCATGGAGGAGTCGGTAAATAGTGATATAATTTTTTTCTCTTCTTCATATTGTAATAAATGACACAGAGTTTTATAAAATCCTCGCAAGATGTTTACTCGAATGAGACGAACACAACCACTTCTGTTTCGGTCGAGCTCCACCTGCAATGCAGCTTCGACATAGGCACGTGTATTATTTACCTCCCCGCAGTCGACTTGTCGGGGTACACGACGCTCCAACTACCTCGGGAAAGTTCTGTCATTACCGCTCGCCCGCTTCGCACGGGCTCCATAAACCAATGGCGGAGCGCCGCCACAAGGAGCAAGCCGGTCATAAAAGAAGTGACTGTTTTATAGAGCTCTATCTCGCCGAACAAAACGCGGTCGCGGGCTGGGCCGCGGTCGCGTATTGGGCGTTCGCGAACTTTATATTTAAACAAATATCCCGAAGCGATCGGGGCCCAATATTTTCACGGGCGACTTGGCGGCGTAATGGCGGGCCGTAAACGTCTGCCCGCTGCGCTAATACGGCACCGGGCGCGTCTGCGCTGGGCTGGACCGGGCCGGGCCGGGCCGGGCTGGGTCGGGCCGCGGGCGGAAGGCGCGAGCGGGCAGCCAGAGCGTGACAGTTACGACGCGCGCGCTGATGCTAACGAGGCGCCGAACAAAGGCGCTGCGACCGCGCGTTACGCAGTGGACGACGCCGACGACGCCGACGACGACGCGGGAGGGAGTGGGAGGAAGCGGCGCACGGACGGCCTCTGGGTGGTGAGTGGCGTGGCGGTTACGCGGGTAAGATGGTGTAGTGGTTGGGTGACGGGCCGGTTAGTTAGCTACGTGGTTAGGATGCGGTAGGTCGTTAGGTTGCGTAGTAAGGTGACGGGGCGGTTAGGTAGCAAGTTGATTAGAATAGGGTAGATTAGGTTAGGTAGCGAAGTAATTAGGTAACGTGGGGATTGGGTGGCTAAGTGGTTACGTTAGTTTAAGTGGCGTAGTGGTTAGGCGTCGTGACGGCTAAGTGGCGTAGTGGTTACGATAGTTTAGGTGACGTACTAAGGTGGCATGGCGGCTAGGTGGTCAGGTGGTTAGGTTAGGTTAGGTGACGTAGTGATTAGCGGGAATGGCGTTTAGGTACCTAGATGGTTACAAGAGGCTAGGTTCGGTTAGGTTGCGAAGTAGTTAAGTGACGTGAAGATTAGGTGGCTAAGTGGTTAGGTGAGGTGACGTAGCGGTTAGTTAGCAAGGTGGTTAGGTGGCATGGGGGTTTTGTAGTTTGGCGGTTCAGCGTCGTTGCGTTTAAGTGGTGTGGGGGTTTGGTGATGTGTGGGTTTGATGGCCAGGCGGTTCGGTGGCGTGGCTATAAGATGGCAAGGTAGTTAGGTAGATGCTTAGGGAGTGTGGCGGTGCCTAAACGGTTTTGTGGCGTGGCGTGTAGGTGGCTTGGCGGTTCGGTGTCTGGGTGATTAGGCTCGGGGCAAGGCGGTTCTGGAGCTAGGCTGCTACGCAGGTAAGCGTGGAGCTGGATGGGGATGGGGTGTATGAGCGGTGGCTTCGTAGAAAACCGACCATGGAGCTAAGAAGCTAGGCAATTTGACGACTAGTCACGAGTCGAGGTGTCTGGGAAATTAGACACAGAGGAAACAAGTTTGGTACACTAAGCAGATAAGCGATTACGTAGCCAATTAGCTGTATGGCTAGGCGACTAATAAGCTAGATGAATACACAGATAGGCGGATAAATATTTTAATTGCAATATTTTATTTATTATGTTTTCATTCATTTTAATTTAATACATTAAAATAACAGTTATATAATTCCAACATTAATAAAATTCAAAAAAATATGTATTCATGAATATTCCGACTTCATTTTCCTAGAATTTGAAACTAGTGAATGACATGTTTATTTACTCTAAGTTTACTACGTTGGTATCTAATTTCAACTGCTGGAATATACTCTGTGCACATTGAACAGAGTATATATTATACATACAGAGAGGCATAAATGTCATGTGCACACTGATGCAAAAATGTTTCACATCATACTGCTCATTTAAGATTTTATTTAAAAATATTGCATCATACATTTTTCGCCTAAATTCATTTAGAGTCATCATGAAAATGAAAATTTAGGAGGTATTTTATTTTACTCCAAACAATTTTTTGTTGTAATGCATTTCTTGACAATTCCAAAAATATGTTTTTATTTATTTATTAACCTTTGACGTATGTAAAATTCATTCAACATCATATTCCTTAAAAAAATGTCCATTTCGAAAAGTTTCAAAAATAGTTGACACGCAGGCAGTTTCAAGAAATTCGAAACCCCATCGAATTGAGATTTGAATCCGCTAAGACTTCCTCGGAATTCCAGTCAAATCGTGGAGGTCGAGCCGCAAAATAAGCACGAAACGCGCGGCGGCCGCGGCAGAGGCGGAGTCGCCGAAATACAGAGGGAGCGCCGGCGGCTTTGCTTGAAATTCAAATTTTACGGCTCCACTCGGCTTCAGCGCGCGGGGCGACCTTTCCCGCCCGGGACACAGGGGGACATAGAAGGACATTCCGGGACGCAGCCTCGGCTCAACGCGGATTCGGCCCACGTGTACTTGGCGGAAATTTACGTTTCCCTGGCGCATGCGTAGGCGTCGATTCGTTTGAATGGGCCCGGTAGCGGGATTTCGCCGACGGAACGGTCCCGCAATCGCGGAGCGGTATGGAGATATTTGTTTGAACATCTGCGTTCGGTCGAACATCTGTGGCCGATAGCCTTGGTCGGAGACAAATAGAATTCTTCTAGTTTGGAGCGGTTCGTGCTAAAAGTGAAGTGAAACTGCGATCGTGTTTGTTTTCTTGTGTTAGAAGGCGGAAATATGGGCAGTAAATCAAGAACTGGATGGAGCACATTCAAAAACTTTCAGTGAGGATTGGTGCTTGTGGAGGAAATCGTTGAACTTTACAACCTTTGAATGTGAAGACTTTTATTCGACTCTACAGAAGCAGTAGCAACAAAGTGACAGCAGAAATAAACTCATAAAAATATTGCAACTGCAGGCTAGTTCGACGAAAAATATATACATGTAGTATAAAAACTAACCTTTTTTATTCTCGGCAAGTTCCATGTTAATAAAATAAGTGCAAAAGAATCCATTCATATCAGAATTTCCGTAAAATGTTTATAATATCTCTTAAAATATAGAATAAACGAGCCTGACTTATGAAGTTTGCGTGTAAGTTAACAACCGAATTAAAGAAGTTTGATATTAATTTTTATACGTATTAGAGATTCTAATTGAACATTAAATACATTTCATAGAAACGAAAAACACGAACAAATAAAACACATTTTTGAGAGTGTTTTAAGAAAGAAAACTAATTGCAAACTGATTTGATGATCCACAATAAAACAAAAAAGAAAACGTGAGGAAACGAAATTTCTTTACATACACATATTTTTTCCCGTTAGAGTTATGCTTATGAGGCTTTTAAAAAAAAGTAAATAATTTTCCTACAACATACGTCTTTTTTGATATTTTGCGTGCTTATGCCAGAACATTTTGCATAATAATAACATAATCTTGAACTTTATTTCGCGTATTTTATAAAAAAAATCTCAAATAAACGTACATTCTATATTTACGACAAATAAACATGACTCCAGACAAAATCTGGCAGCATATTTTAATTCATCCTTCACTCGATTACTTTTCCCATCGTCAATTTTTACACCGCCTCGGCGAAGTGGCGTTTTACTGCTGGGAAATCGCGTTCTTCATAGGTCATTTCTGGAATTAGAGTTATTGCTGTATAAATACGGGGCCGAGGAGGCTATTTCCTGCGATATCGCGAGGATGCCTCTGGGAGCCTCGGGAGGGCCTAGGGGTTGACGGCGCGAGGAGGGCGGGACGCGAGGCGGGCCAGGCCGGAACAGGGGATGAGATGACGGAGGCGAAGGCGGAGGGGACGGGGAGAGGGTGGAAAGGAAGGAACCGCTTCCTCTGGTTTACGCTTTGCGACTTCGTGTGCCGTTTCTTTGACGCTGCAATCAGCTTCAGCTTGGAGAATATTTGGAGAAATGCTTTCCTTCTCCCTGGTCAATGTTTTACTATTGTTGCTTTCCATCTTTTGCCATCTTCTTTTTCGATGACTAGTGCCCTCTTTTCCAAACAAATGAAATAGTTTTTTTTAATGAACGAAACCAAACATTCCTTTTGTTTCTTCTCTACATTTTGATATTTTTAAATATCGTCTCCTATATTATTTCAGAAGTATAGACACCTTTCGCGGCTCTCACACGCAACCAATTTTTATAAATGAGGTCTCTAAAGAAAGATAATTTCACGGAGACGTGACGAATTGCACTTTGAATTAAAATATGAAGGATTTGTTTATAAAACGCATGTAAATATTCCTGTTAAATGTCACGCAACATTCGGTCGTATTTTTAAATTTATATAATTAAATAACTCCTTAACGAAGAGTTTTAGGGCCTTAAAAACAGCAGTATTGAGGCCAAAGACCTCAAATAAACAAACCTCACGCCGTAATCTAGAAGATCTTGTTGAACATTCTATTATATTTTTCCTGGTTCGACGCTTCTCGATTCTGACCCCCCCCCCTGTTCAGAGCCGGTAGAATCTGTAACTGTATGTGAAATTAAACTAATTTCTTGATATTTTACGCGTTTGAACTACACGGGTGTACCTCTCTGCTCGGTAATAACGTTAAATAAAAATAGTTTGTATTGATAAAAGGTGTATTTTATTGTTATCAATTACAAGGAGACATATAGAACAAGTGACGGAGGATAAGAGCATCGTGATGCAAATATATATTACGGGCTCAATATGGAAATGGAAAAATAGGGAAAGAAAATAGGGAGGGGTTTCGCATGCGAGAGTTTTCGCACGGGCACGTTTGTATTCCGTATTCTTACATTTCCTTCTAAAGGGTTTGTTTGGAAAGTTTTTGTTTTCTTTCTTTGTCGTCTCTCCAAAGGAACGCTTTAAATATTTCTATCTTACCAACTATCTTCCTTTCTTTCTAACACGTTGTTTCACGCCACTTCCCTCTTCAGTTTACTTCACTAGTCTCTCCTTCTTCTTCTTTCCTCCAATTCCCGCGTTTATTTCGCTCCGGCCTCTCCGTCGCCTTCGCCCCATCTCCGCCCCATCGCCTTGTCCGCCGACTGCGCCTCACCCCTCTCTATCCTTCACCCCTTCTCACTCCCCCTTCCACCCTCCTCCCCAGAGAGCGGGGAGCTGTCGGCGAGCGATATTAATTGCGCGGGGCGAGGGCGGCGGCGGCTGCGGCGGCGGGAGCGGTCACCGCTCGAGGCCCCGCGAGCTGCGCCTGCGACCCGCCAAGTTGCCTTGGGGAACACCAGATGCGTTTAAAACGAAAATGATGTGTACCTACGAATGCTGGCAAGCCAATGTAATACATTTTCAATTAAATTAACGTACAAAAATAAACACTGCATGCGTCCGTGCCTAAAGAGAGGGGTTCCTAGTGGCTCTTACATTGAACATTCAATTTCTTTTCATATATATATATATATATATATATATATATATATATATATATATATATATATATATTAGACAATATTCGTTTCAAAGATTGTAGTTCAGTTCATTGACATTTATAGCAATATATATCTTATTAAATTTGTTTACGTTGTGAACGACGTTGTACTTCATCTATTTTTTAAGTGCTTCTGTTAACTCTCGTCATTAGGAATTCAAACTGCCACGCCTCTGAGCTGAGTACAGATTATAATCCTGAATGAACGTAGTTTTTTAAAATTTGAGTTGTGAAGAGTTGTTTTACAACAAATGTGTGTATTTCTGTGAGCAGAAGTAGATGTCAAGTTGCATACATTCAATAACAGAAATATTCCGCTGCAAGATTTTCTTTTTCTTACATTTGTGCTGAAGTAAAAACAAAGTCTTTCTTACCTCATTGAAGACTTAAGAGTTCTCAATTACTTCCGGCTTTGCTAAAAGTTGTAAATGCAAATATTATCCTTGACGTCAGAATTATTAAAACCCAATGAAACGTATATGACGTTCGAATCTGTGGTTAATAGTTTATTGGATATTAATGGAAGACAAAAGGCCTATTCTGCAATAAAAGTTTTCTTTGAACAATAACAACATGAAGAGCAATATAGTTTTTGGGTAAAACAATTATTTACAGTTCACTGATTTATCCTTTATTTGTCATTATGATATCAACAAAACCTAGACTTTGGTAATGCATCATTACACATTTGATAGGCTTTGGTTCTCATTTTAGTAGAATGCGTATCACTTCATTATTGTTATAAGAAGTCGGGAATTTGCTTAAAAAAGATTTATGAGTATTACTGCATTATTCATTAAGACGAATTAGTATAACATTTTAAAGTAATAATTGTTCACAAAATACATGTCAAGTTGATTTATGTTATTTTTAATATTTTCTTCGCATTCTTTGTATACTTTCAAGAAACAAAACCTAGAGAGAAAGCTTTCAAGAAACAAAAAAAATATTTGCTTGTTTTTCATTTCGAAAAACACACATGTCAAAATTAATGTGTCTTATAAATGAAGATAAAGTAGCAACGCAAAACTCAAGCGCCGGGTGTGCCTTTCACGCAGAGAACTGTTCTGAAATGTTTCGCCATCTACTCGATCAATCAAATGTCAAATTTCCATGAAGAGAAACACTGGTACCATTGTATGCTATGTTCGTCATCATTCGCGTCCAACGTAAATCTGATGTTCAGATTGACTAATTGGTCAAATATGGTGTACTAGTTTATTAGGCCATGATCAGTCGAGTAGTTCGGTTCATGACAGCTGAAAATCATTACTCTACGTACGAAAACAGTCAATTCGCAGCTGGCATCAGAGGTATGTTTCGTTTCATTTAGTGACGTTGCCTAGCGTCAGTAAAAGTTTGAAGAATTTTAGTGACAACAATTGTGTAATTCTCGCAGTGACCACTACGACTTTACCGGTTGTTTACAGCACACTTTGCTGTAGATATTGTATGCACTAATTCAGCAGTAATTTCCAACTACTCTAATACCGCCTACTCCAATTTCCAATTTCTCCAATACTCTTAACAATCATTAGCTTTGTGTTGCTCTCTTCTACCAAATACCAGCCAATTCACCCCTCAATCACAACCCTCATTTACATCTGCACCTGCACTTTTAATGTGGTAATGAAACTTACACCATCACGTGTTCTACTATCAACAGAACTGCGATCCGTGCCTCTTACTGATCGGCGCCGACGCAATCAAGAACCGCATCCTTACCGCTTGCACTCACAGTTTCATCACCGGCTTCCGCTTAGAAATTATACCTCTTATTGTCATAGCCTCTTCAACCTTCGTCTTTACCTTGCACTTCTATTTTTTGCGCCGAGTCGTGAATCGCTCGCACAATCCTCAGTTGCACCGCGTTTTCTTTCTGCGGTCGGCAACGAAGCCGATCTCAAACAGCAGTCGTGGCGGTAGTGGTGGTGACGGTGTCCGCGGCGACCGTCTTAGAGGTGCTTCTACAAAGAATGGGCGCGGCTGAATCGATTTTGGTTGGTTGGTTAGTGATTCCGGGCGCGTCAACAGTTTAGGTCATTAGTCCCGTAAGCGTAGTGAATGTGTTTTCCTCTGGAGATGGCTGTGATCTTCCCCCGCTGGATGGCGACATCCGGCGCCGATCTACCGTCGGCTAGCGGGGTTTCCCCCTAACGAGGACTCTCCCACCAGTGGGGCACCGCCCAAGCCGGAACTAGCTCTAAGCTCCCGACCGGTCTCCCGGGATATGTTGTAGAGTAGTGCATATTAGTGTGTGTGTGTGTGTGTGTGTGTGTGTGTGTGTGTGTGTTAGGGGTGAGAATAGGACAAGGAAGAGGCCGGAAAGATCGCGCGCGGTCCGTGACCCGTTTGTAAGGGTACTGCTCCGGCATTCGCCTGGTGTTGATCGGAGAAACCACGGTAAACTACCAATGAGAGCAGCCGGCTTCTTCAGACAGCGACTAAATTCGACCTAGCTGAAAAGCTAGTGTCGAAAAACCTGCCGCCGTCGGCACTCGAACCAAGGACCTCCCGGTCAGAGGCGCGGCAGTGACATCAGTTGATGCACTGAGCTACCGCTCCCGGCGCGGCGGTCGCCTTAGAGGTGCTTCTACAAAGAAGGGGCGTGGCTGATTCGAGAGCCATTGCGCCTTCACACGTGGCGGCGCGACGCGAGAGCGCGGACGGAAAGAGGCGCGCGGCCGAGGCGAAAGGAGAGGACGAGAGAGGGAGGAGAAGAGAAAAAAACGAAGGGCGGCGCTGCGAGACGGCGTGAGGCGGCGACGGCGGGAGGTGTGTGTCGGTGCGTGTGCGCGGCATGCATCCACACGCACTTCTGCCCGGTAAGGCACCGTACAGGCCACGACGCCCCTCGGGTGTAAGCTGCCGGAAACTCTAAAGCCATCCGTTCGTTTCACTGGAAAGAGCGACAGTTCTTTTGCACTTACGGGATGTTGAATCACGTTGTGAAACGTTATTTACATTTCATGAGCATTAAGTGTGTCTTAGTGGACATAAATTTTCGCAATGTTAGAATTAACCTCACTGCATAGCGAAAAATTACCAAGGTATCGTTTTTACTTATAAAGTTGTTAATAGTGCTGTTTTACTTATAGGCGTTGATGTACGTGCACATGCAAATTTGTGGTTATAATTGAGAATATTAACACCGACAGTTTTCCATTATGCCCACACTGCTAACGCCATTTATAGTTTAAGTGGAATGTATAATAAGTGGTACTAAACAGTGATTATGAATCGGATGAGAAAATTAACATATCCATTTTCTGATAATGATATATAAGCCGTGCGCTCGCAATCATTGATGAAAGAAAAAAACTCAACAAAAAGATTAGCAGTAATGAGTTATTCAAACAAGAAAAACTATCACACCGTCATAGATTTTCCCGACTACAAAACGAAACGTAGAAGTAGCTGTTTTGCTGGCGGCGGAGTGGGACATGATCAGTTGGGCGGACAAGTACACGGCGACTTTGCTCCCAAATGCGCTCCTGCTAACCGCTAACTTCCCGCGGTGTCGACAGCGCCCCGCCACGGGCAGGGCGCGCCTCCACGCCTTGCGGGGACAGGCCGACGCAACCGCACGCCCCGCCGCCATCGCCACCGCCGCTACCTCCATCACAGTCACGACACACGGTCCCCGTCGCCGCCATCGCCACCGCCGCTACCTCCATCACAGTCACGCCACACGGTCCCCGTCGCCGATACCTCCATCACCGTCACGCCACACGGTCCCCGTCGCCGCTACCTCCATCACAGTCACGCCACACGGTCCCCGTCGCCGCTACCTCCATCACAGTCACGCCACATGGTCCCCGTCGCCACTACCTCCATCACAGTCACGCCACACGGTCCCCGACGCCACTACCTCCATCACAGTCACGCCACACGGTCCCCGACGCCACTACCTCCATCACAGTCACGCCACACGGTCCCCGTCGCCACTACCTCCATCACAGTCACGCCACACGGTCCCCGTCGCCGCTACCTCCATCACAGTCACGCCACACGGTCCCCGTCGCCACTATTGCCACCGCCGCCACTACCACCACCATCCGCCTTCGCCGCCGACGTCGCCAGTGTCTTCGCCACTGCCGTCGCCTCCGCTGTCTTCGCTGTAACCACTGTCACCGCCGTCTCCGCCACTTCCACTGCCATCATTACACGAACCGTCACCATCATTGCCATTTCTACGGCCATCCCTACTGCTTCTTCTGTCTTTACCATTCCCATTGCGTTTCTACCATCAACGCTACATCGTTGTCAACGCCGAGTCCACCTTCACCGCCACGCACCGCAGCCGCCCCTGCTACCATCCAAGTTCCATGGCCATCATCACCTCCTCTTCCACCAGCAGCACCACCCACTGCTGTCGCCACAGCCCCAATTGTCGTCGCCAGCCGCTGCCACCGTCTTCGCAGCTGCGCCACCTTCTCCCCTTCGCCGTGCCACCGCCGCTGCCGCCGTTGGGTGCACACTCCGCAAAAAGAAGGTGGTGAGAGACCCGCTTTTTTCATTGAGCTCTGGGTGCCCGATTATGCGATTGCGGTTTTCTGATTTTCAGAGCTGCGGTGTACTTTCACTCGTAGCAATCACGCCCAGATGGTAGACATTCTGCTCCCGACTTCTACTGGTATCATTTCGAGCAATAACTACTTCCATCTAATTATCTCGAGTGTAAAAACCGGAGGTTTAATGGTGTGAAGCATTTAAAGGCTGAAATTCACTCCCGACCCCCTGTAGTTAAAAGAAACTTAAACTACTGGTTCCTTCATTCCTATTCGTTCGTATACAAAGCGGTGTTGCTTTACCACTCGCAGCCAAATTCAATGAACTCTAATATCTTATACCGTAACTCAGCATTTGAATTCAACGTGGAAGAAGGTAACGCGGCGGTAGAAGCAGGAAAAGTCGTATGACGTTAATCCGAGCAGTCATTCTTCGTAGGTGCGAGGTGGTGTAGGAGCCAAGGGCTGCCTTCCAGAGCGAGTTGGCCACAAATACTCGCTCTCGAGACGGCTAGATATAATTGAGTTCCGAGAGATTTATAAGTTTGTGAAATTATAAGAGGAGACCTACTCAAAATATCGCGTAATGGAGTGCATTAGTTGAGGGCGGTAATTTGCTCGTTACAGTTCTGCTAAGGAGCCATTTATTAAACTGACACCCAGGGAATAACCATTACAGATGCAGTTGATTGAAATAGGGCCGAATAAGTGAGAGAACGCAACACCTAATAATTTCCGTTATTAAAGTTTTAAGGAGTTTCAAACAACATCTATTAAGCAATTACGTAGAATGGTTATGATTGTAACATCTTACCTACGATGCTTATCATAACTCATACATTAAAATTTCAAACACCGGTACAAGTTTTCATCCGGTTTTTCTGGTTGCATGACATTCGATAGTTTGGTCGGATGTGCAGTTAGTTAAGCAAATGACCTTTTACAAAGAAGGAGCGTCTTTTTATGCCAGGTCCGCATCGTGTGTTCGTTGTCGCCTCTTGACTATCATCATCGCATTCATTACGCTATTATAGCGATTATTCACAATAATGAACACCATAGTTTTGTAATTATTTTAGAAAACAGTTTATCCCTTGAAATACATAGGATTTTTGATGTGGTGGCAAGGAAATATCAAAAATAAAATATGACACATTGTTCCTAAGTTCTCATAATTTGATAGTTGAATGAAATATTCCTATCATATTCTGAATGTAAAATCACTAAGTTCAAGTAAATTAATAGAATTTATCAAAATGCAATAATTTAAATTGCAATAAACTAAATGTAGTAGGTGTATGGTCGAGCGAGTAGGTGAGCAAGCGTGTTAGTGAGAATGTTGATTATTGAACGGACGGACAAGTGAACAAGCAAGCAAATGAACACGCGGTCTAGTGCGAGGCGAGTGTATGGTGAGGCAGAGTGGCAAATGATCGAGTCGGCGAATAGACGAGCGGGCGAATGGTCGAGCGGGCGAGTGGCCGAACGGGCAAAGTGTCGAGCGGGCGAATGGTCGAACGGGCGAATGGTCGAGCGGGCGAATGGTCGAGCGGGTGAATGGTCCAGCGGGCGAATGGTCGGGCGGGCGAATGGTCGGGCGGGCGAATGGTCGGGCGGGCGAATGGTCGGGCGGGCGAATGGTCGGGCGGGCGAATGGTCGAACGGGCAAAGTGTCGAGCGGGCGAATGGTCGAGCGGGCGAATGGTCGAGCGGGCGAATGGTCGAGCGGGCGAATGGTCGAGCGGGCGAATGG